>CAIGRN010114421.1:0-19909 GCA_903798345.1 Fraxinus anomala
ATTTTAGAATTAGGAAACTAAGAGCTCAATTTTTCTAAAGTATATAATGATTTGTCACTCAGATTCATGCAGTTGCTAAAAAGAAATGCAAGTTTGGAGACTCTGCAGCCAATGATTCAACTTTAAGAATTTAGCATATCCAAATCTAATTTATAAGCCAATGATGAGATTTTAAGCAGCAACAAAGAGTGTATGGGCAAATTCATGGAAATCCTAGTCAGAAGTGGACCTTCCAAGAAGAAGAAAAAGAAAAAGTATCCCAAGCTAATGTTGTGAAACATGGTGCGGAAAAAATGAAAGAACATCCAAAGACCTCAAGTTCAACCATCTCCTCTTTCCTCGCTCCAATATCAATCTCAAAGATAAGTGGCATAAATTGAGTGTTGCAAATGGCTAAGGCTCACGAGGAAAGTAAAAACGACACCTAAAGCAAAAGTCAATCCTGCTAAATCTCCCTGTTATTCTTGTGCCCAATTTATATAGACCATTCTTCTACCATTCTACTCGAGAATGGCTGAAAACATGATTTCTTTACTATAGTTTACATTAGATGCGTTTGAGCAAAGTTCAGTGGTGAAATTCTCATAATGGCATAAGATTTGGGGTTGCATAAAATGGATTCCTTTCGAAATTTGTAAATAAATTACTATCTAATTTTGTTTGTTACAATTATAGTAAGTTTAATCTAGGTTTCCATCAATTATTAGCTAATAGTGGTTGAATGGATATTTTCTTAAATCGAGAATCTCGATTTATTTATTTTCATGTCAAAATCCATGTCAAATTTCATATTTGAAAGTCTTGTGGCTGTGATGGCCTGATAATGCTATATTATTCAAGATTACGGAAAATGGGATTGTGGGAATGTTAAAATTGTGAACTCACACCCGAGGATTACAAATTCTGCTCTCGTAATGGCTGGCTGAATTCATCTTCCTGATGCTGATGCTAATGTGCACCTGATTCACCTTCCTGATGCTGATGCTGATGCTAATGTGCAAGTTTTTCTGTTGCAACTGTATTATATTCTCACGTGTATTGTACACACAATTGTACAATTCTTACTTGCTCACCACTCCAATATACAATATAAATTGTATAACAACTTATGTAATTTAATATATATGAATATAATCAAATCAAAACTCTTTCATCCCTGTCAATCTTAGCTTCTTCAATTCTATCAAATTTTAATTTGGTATCAGAGCCAATGGCTAACACTGGATCTAATATCAATACACAATCAGCCCAGCCAGAATCAAACACTCTGATGCCTTCAATGTTGGGAGGAAATCAGACACTAGTGTTTGGTATAAGCCTTGCTCAAGTACCACCGGTGAAGCTTGGTAGGAATAACTTTCTGCTGTGGAAAAACATGGTTATGCCCATCATCAAGGGGCACAATCTTGAAGGATTCATCACAGGAACAAGGGGTTGTCCAGCTGAGTTTCTAGCAACACAAACCACAGGCTCTACTGGTGTCACCGTTTGAAATGACACCAAACACTGAATATGGAAAATGGATGTCCACAGATCAACTACTGATGGGTTGGCTCTATTCTTCAACGACTGCTGATATTGCTATGAGAGTAATGGGCTCTACAACTTCCCACGACCTCTGGAATGCTGTCCAGGAGAGTTTTGGGGTGATGAATTAGTCGAGAGTTACATTTCTCATAAGTGAACTTCAAAGGACAAGAAAATGCGTGATGAGTATTGATCAGTACCTAAACACAATCAAGCAACTTCCAGACAATCTAGAAATTGCAGGAAAATGCATCCCTCATAATGACCTTGTCACTCAAGTGCTTGCTGGACTTGATGAAGAATACACAACTATTGTGGTTCAAATCAACAGTAGAGAATCCATTACTTGGCATGAGTTGCAGTCTGTACTGATGACATTTGAGAGTCGAATAGAGCATCTTAATGTTGTGAAAAATAACTTAGCCTCAGTCAACTTGAGTCACACCTCTGCAAATTTCGTGCACAAATCTAGTATCAACAGAGGAGGCAGATATAACTCTAGAGGAAGAAATTACAGCAATAGAGGAGGAAGAAGCAGTGGCAGGTTCACCAGACCAACTAAGAACAAAGGACCATGCCAAATCTGTGGATTGAACAATCATTCAGCTGACAAGTGTTTCAATCGCTATGATGAAAGATATATGGGTACTAGACCTGATCAGCACCATCAAAACAACTTCCCAAAACTAACAGCCTTTATAGTTTCATGCAGCACCATTGCAGATCCGTCTTGGTTTGCAGATTCAAGAGCTAGCAACCATGTAACTTCTGAGAAGAAAAACTTGTCTGAGGCACATGAATATGGTGGTAATGAGAAACTTACTATTGGTAATGATGGTAAATTGCACATTTCACATATTGGTACCAATTACTTAAACACACTGAATGACAAATCATTGACTCTCAGTAATATGCTGCTAGTGCCTTCAATCAAGAAGAATCTGATAAGTGTGTCCCAATTAACATCTGATAATAATGTTTTTATGGAGTTTCATTCTGATTTTTGTGTTGTGAAGGACAAACAAACGAAGGAAATGTTGCTGGAAGGGAAGCTTAAGGATGGACTTTATCTTGTTGAGCATCCAAGCCAAGCTAAAAGGTCTACCTATCAACAGTCAGTCGGTACTTTTCAACATTTCAATAATTTGAACCCCACAACATGTGTTATTGAGTCCAAATTGTCCAAAAATATCACTAAAAATGAGTCAAAATTAAAACAGTGGCATATGAGACTTGGTCATCCTACAACTTCAGTGATGTTGCAAGTATTCAAACATTGTAATGAAAAATTCAATGTTAATGAAATCAATCAATTTTGTGATGCTTGTCAACTTGGTAAATCACATTCCTTGCCATTCAAACTGTCTGATTCGCATGCTCTTTATCCCCTTGACTTGATTCATTCAGATGTTTGGGGTCCAGCACCCATAAATTCAACCTCAAGTTTTAGGTACTACATTCTCTTCATTGATGACTACAGTAGATATACATAGATATATTCCATGAAAAATAAATCTGATGCCTTGAATCTATTTACTCAGTTCAAAGACTTAGTTGAAAATAAATTTGGTAAGAAAATCAAAACTCTTCAATGTGATTGGGGAGGTGAATTCAGAGCATTCACTAACCTAGCTTCAAAATCTGGGATTGAAATGCGCCTGTCTTATCCTTACACTTCAGCTCAAATGGGAGAGCTGAAAGAAAACATAGACATATAACAGAAACCGGGTTGACCCTCATTGCTCAAGCAAATATGCCTTTATACTATTGGTGGGAAGCCTTTCATACAACCACATTTTTGATCAATAGGCTACCTACACCCATCCTTGAAATGAAAGCACCATATCAAGTTCTAAATAATAAACAAATAGATTATAAGTCACTCAAAATTTTTGGTTGTGCCTGTTTTCCCTATCTTAGACCATATCAACAATATAAATTCAGTTTTCATTCCACAAAGTGTGTATTTCTTGGTTTTAGTAACTCTCATAAAGGATACAAATGCCTTAGTCAAACAGGAAAGGTGTCCATATCCAGGCATGTAGTTTTTAATGAGAAAGAGTTTCCTTTTCAATCTGACTTTCTCAATAAAAGAAACAATTCACAGAGCTCTGAAACTGTCATCCATTACCTACCCCTTCATACTCATTTAAACTGCAGTTCAACTTGCTCAACTGATAAAGTCTATTCTGATGCAACCCCAACAACAACACTTCACAGTCCTGATCAACCAGAATTGGTTGAAAATGTGGTGACTGAGGAAACTGGGAATGAAAATACAGAGACTAATACTGAAGATGCTTACATTGAAACTCAAGAAGGAACAAAAAGTACTCAGATAGATCAAACTGAAGTGAATAATGATGCTCATTTAAGAGTGGCAGAACAGAGAAACCAGCCTGCTGAACATCCCATGATCACTAGAAGTAAAGCAGGTATCTTTAAACCTAAAGCCTATTCTACTCAATGCAAATAGTACAGTATACAGCAGAACAGATTAGAACCTAACAATGTTGCTGAGGCTCTATTAAACAGAAGTTGGAAAGAAGCAATGGAGGATGAATACAAAGCACTAATGAGGAACAAAACCTGGGAACTTGTACCACCTCAGATCAGTAAAAAGGTAATAGGAAATAAATGGGTTTTCAGAGTTAAGTGTGATACTGAAGGGAGAGTATTGAAGCACAAAGCAAGACTTGTTGCTAAAGGATTCTTGCAGACCTCAGGTGTGGATTATCATGAAACTTTCAGTCCAGTCATAAAGGCCTCAACTCTGAGAATAATCCTTGCTCTTGCAATCTCTAAGAATTGGAGTATCAGACAAGTTGATATTAACAATGCCTTCTTGAACGGGAAACTTGAATAAGAGGTCTATATGAGGCAGCCAGATGGTTTCATTGACAAGGCAAGACCTACTTTTGTCTGCAAACTTAAAAGAGCACTATATGGACTCAAGCAAGCACCCAGAGCATGGTATGAGAAGCTGAAGAAGACCTTTTTGGACTGGAAGTTCTCAAAGTCAAAGGCAGATAGCTTACTGTTTTTTACATGAATCAGAAGCAAGTAATTTTTGCCTTGGTATATGTTGATGATATAATGATTACAGGCAATGATCAGAAAATGCTGTCGGACTTTATTGATAACTTAAATTCCAAGTTTGCTCTGAAAGACATGGGAGAGTTACATAAATTTTTGGGAATTGAGGTTAGAAGAGAAGAATCAGGTATGCATCTAACTCAAGTCAAGTACACAAGAGACCTACTGGAAAGATTTAATCTTGAACATGTCAAACCATGTGCAACACCTATGACAATAGGCAAGATTATCTCCAGAAGTGATGGTGAAAAATTGGCAGATCCCTCTCTGTATAGGAGTGCTATAGGTGGATTGCAATACTTGGCTCACACACGGCCAGATATAACCTTTGCAGTTAACAAAATGAGTCAATTCTTGCAAGCACCTTCAGACGTTCATTGGAAGGCAGTTAAGAGACTTTTCAGGTATCTAAAGGGGACTATTGATCAAGGATTATGGATTCAAAGGGCTGACAGAATTCATATTACTGGTTTTACTGATGCAGATTGGGCATCATGCCCTGATGATAGAAGGTCAACAACTGGTTATTGTGTCTACTTAGGAGACACATTAGTGGCCTGGTCTTCGAAGAAACAACACGTTGTGGCTAGGTCCAGCACTGAGTCATAATATAGAGCCTTAGCACAAGCAACAGCTGAAATAACTTGGATCGAATCACTGCTCAAAGAAATCAAATTACACCTTATTTCTCCTTCTGTACTTTGGTGTGACAATCTTAGTGCAAGTGCTTTAATTTCAAACCCAGTCTACCATGCCAGAACTAAGCACATTGAGCTGGATATACACTTTGTCAGAGACAAAGTTCTTGAAGGAAAGCTGAACATTCAATATGTTCCATCGTCTGATCAAACTGCTGACCTGCTTACCAAGCCCCTCTCACAAACCAGGTTTCTATTTATAACAAGCAAGCTGGGAGTTAAAGACTAAACTCCAGCTTGAGGGGGAATGTTAAAATTGTGAACTCACACCTGAGGATTACAAATTCTGCTCACGTAATGGCTGGCTAAATTCATCTTCCTGATGCTGATGCTAATGTGCACCTGATTCACCTTCCTGATGCTGATGCTAATGTGTACATGTGGTCCCAAGTTTTTCTGTTTCAACTGTATTATATTCTCACGTGTATTGCACACACAATTATACAATTCTTACTTGCTCAACACTCCAATATACAATATAAATTGTATCACAACTTATGTAATTTAATATATATGAATATAATCAATTCAGAACTCTTTCATCCTTATCAATCTTAGCTTCTTCAATTCTATCAAATTTTAACTGGGAAGTAAGGATTTGATGGTGGAGATGATTCTGCCGGGAAAGGATGGCAGCATCTGCGATGTGTGGCGCGGTGCTGGTGACGTTGTATGGTGGTGGGTGTAGTTAGTGGTAAGAAGATGATGGTTACTCATTATTATCTTTTTGGCTTTTTTTCTATTTTTTAAATCTTTTCATTTGACGAAATTGTTTCTTTTAAATAAGAAAAAAGCAAGAGTAATTGCATTGCACGCACAAAACTAAAGGTCTTTTAGACTAAATTCATCCCAAAAGGATCAATTGTGTCGAGAATGCAAATGGTTGGGATGGTTAATGCCAAGATTTGGAAGTTTGGACCAAAACGCAAGATGAGCAAAGGTTTGAGACAATTTGCACCAATTCCCTGAATCTTATATTAATTTCACTAGCAGCTGAAGAATGTAAGAAATTTCAAAATGATCATTAAAATATTTCTCTTACTTAGTTTATGTTGGGGATTGAACCAGTAATACGACAAACAGCGGAAACAACTTCAATCACTCAGATTGTGCAGAATTAAAATGGCAGTAATAATATTCAACTCCAATAACTCACACACACACTATAAGAAATTAAATAATTGAACACAATGATTTGTTCACTAGGGAAACCCTTCAGTGTGAAAGAAAAACCCCGGGACCTAGTTCAGTAAAAGTTTTTCACTATAAAAATAATGAGATATACAGTTAACCTCTCTAGAACACACTCCAGAGGCTACCAATACATCAAAAACGTATATAGTTTTTGGATATCAACAACAATATCATCATAAAACAAATACACTCTATAACAAGAAGAAATCTCACAAAGATGTGTGTAAACCCCAGAGAAATGGAGAGGAATCTGGATGATCAGCTCCGGTCAAAACGTAGCACTCTTCGTCAGGAACAACATATTGAAATTTCAATTTAATTGGACTACAAATGAACCTCCGATCTTTAGCAAGAAGAGTCGAAACCCCTCTTTCTCTCTCTCTCTCTCTCATTTTCTCTCTGTCTCATTCAGCAGAAGCCGTCTCTACGTCTTTATCAATTTGTTCTTGCTATATTAAATTGGTTTTGGGCCTAAGGGAGAAAGGCCCACTTACCAATTTAATGGGTTCCCTCACGTGGAGGGAATACCCAACAGTTTGTAACGATTTCACTATTAAAGTGCCATAATGGAGAAGAGTCCGAGTTGATTTGTGTCCTACAAAAATGGAGTCCATTCTTATCCTAAAACCAGCACATTCCAAGAATTTTTAACATGGATTTAGCTTTCGTCCACAAAGTCTTCAATATTTTGTATTTCGATTGACATTTGGCACCCTAATTTGAAGATTGGAGAAAATCAATGTTGGGGACTTGGGGGTTAAGTCTTTTGAAATAATAGAGGTGAGTAAAATAAATGAATAAAAACGCTCTATTCCCATCAATTTTACTTCATTCATAGCGATTTATGCTTACGCTTGGCAAGAAATAAAGTAGGTTTGTTCATATCAAAATTAAATTATTTTTTCATATAAAAAAATTAAATTATTTTTATAATTGAGTGATCTTTTATGAAATCTTAACAAAAGTTAATGACTAATAATGTAAGATGAATACTACAATGACCAAAATGAGAGCAATGTTATCAATTAAGGCTACTTCTTCGTATTTCGTCGAGAGTCTGAAAAGTTCTCTCACACAATACATATCACAATATTGTTGATTGACAATTAAACTACTAAATCCATTAGAATTGAAGAATAATTTTAATTCAAACGTTACATAAAGAAAAATCTAAAATTGTGTCGTGACATGGAAAAAATGATCCATTTCTAAGAATTTCATAAAATTAACTTCATATTTTAAAAATTTTAAAATCAATATAGAATTTTGATTGAATTATAATCGATTTTGACATCGAAATAGAGTTAGATTTGATTAGTTTACAAAAAGAGGTGGACTATTTATCTAAAATATTTTTAAAGGCTATTTTCAACTACGTACAAACTACAAAGGCCTTTTATAAAATTCGCCTAATATATATACACACATAAAATTACGACAAAAATAACTATTGAATTATGGCGCACGGAGGCTACGGCAAGCGCAGACTTGCCGACCGCCAAGTGGCGGGTGGGCGGCGGCCGAAATCCCTAGCTGTCGACAAGAAGCCCAAACCCAAAGCGAAGGCCGTCTCTCTCAAAAACCAAATTCGATCTATTGAACGCATGCTCCGCAAAGTACTCACTACCTCCTTAACTTTACCAATTATACCCATATAAAATGCATATGAATGTATACGTGCTAGTTTGTGTAATTTTATGTATGTATTGGCTGTATGGAAAATTTGGTGTTCAATTGGTGTATGTAGAAGTGGCTGGTTCCTTTTAAGTCGATTAATGTTCAAGTGCGGAAGCGTAGCGTGCAACTTTATATTTGCTGTTGCTTCTTAATTAGGTTAAAATGAATGGTCCTCCTTTTTTTTTTAAATGTTGCATTGGATATGAGTTAAAATTGCATGAACTTCTCTTAATATTTGTAATAAACAATTGGATTTTTTTGTATCCACGGCGATACCCATTTTCCTAATATTATAACTACATATTAGCTTTGCAGCTAATTATTAGATTCATTATATATAAGTTCAAGAAAATAAGTAGCTGTAAGTTAGTTTTATTTATGAAAAGGGAGGATAAAATAAGCAAATAACACTTACAAGTGGTTCCTGACATGGAGTGTGAAGTTGTTCCTGGACGCTCATAGACGGAAAGGATGTTATTAGAGATTTGGTGAAAGACCATGGAACTTCCCTAACTTATCAAAAATATGGACAATTTTTAATTGGTACTTTTTTCCTTTCAGAGTTTGATCTTGTTCTTGATTGCAACATTAATACTGTGTTTAAAGGAATGGCAGGGTAATGGAGTTGGAACTTGTTAAGAATTTATAAGTCTCGAAGGCTTGATTATATTGTAATTTTTATTGACTGTTACCCAAACATCGATTCAATTTTTGTGTTTGAGATCAAAATTTAAGCTGTTAAAAAGGAATTCTTTATATTTATATCTTTTGTTTGCAAAAGGAAAAGAACTAATTTTTTATACTAAATGTACCTGTAATTGTTGGCGTATGTTGTAGTTTGTATTGACTGTTACCCAAACATTGATTCACTTTTGTGTTTGAGATCAAATTTAAGCTGTTAAAAAGGAATTCTTTCTATTTATCTTTTGTTTGCAAAAGGAAAAGAACTAATTTTTTATACTAAATGTACCTGTAATTGTTGGCGACCATTCTGATTATAATTTTTAGTGTCTCTCTCTTATCCCTGTAACTTTCTTGATCTCCTTATACCTCTTATTTTCATTTCCAGATAAGAAAAAGTTTTAGTAATGTTGTCGGTGAAACATGTTTACTTTCTTGAATTGGGTTGACTTTTGTATAGTCCTTCCAATTGGTTTTGCTTTTATACTAAGGTTGTATCTGTTGCTTCGAACTGTTATCGATTTTCCAATGCATGACATCATCGTTTGTTACTANCTAAATGTACCTGTAATTGTTGGCGACCATTCTGATTATAATTTTTAGTGTCTCTCTCTTATCCCTGTAACTTTCTTGATCTCCTTATACCTCTTATTTTCATTTCCAGATAAGAAAAAGTTTTAGTAATGTTGTCGGTGAAACATGTTTACTTTCTTGAATTGGGTTGACTTTTGTATAGTCCTTCCAATTGGTTTTGCTTTTATACTAAGGTTGTATCTGTTGCTTCGAACTGTTATCGATTTTCCAATGCATGACATCATAGTTTGTTACTAACCTAACGTGCAGGATTTGCCCCCTGAAGTCAAAGAAGCGCAACAGAAGAAGTTAGAAGAACTCAAGAAACAACAAGAGATACACAACCAGCTGGCAGTGGAGCGTAAAATATTCTTGCGTAACAGAAAGATAAAATTTTTTGGTAACTAGTAGCTCTATTAGGATTATGCAGTTTGTTTTATGTTCATATGTATTTGCTACTGTACATGTTGATGATTGATGTGACTCGACGTTTAAATTTGCATGGCTAGAGAGAAGAAAAATAGAGCGGAGGATAAGACGTTTGGAAAAACAGCAACGTGCTTCATCTGGTCAAGCCCAGGAAACTGATATTACCCAGCAACTTTCTAAACTGAAAGAAGATCTTGAATATGTTAGAGTAAGCTGCAAACCATATTGCTGTATACACTTAATGCTCCTGTTTTCAATTTTTAGTATTGCGGTTGATTCATTTACTATCCCGAGATCTTCTTCTATCTTCTACATACATGTTTTTTCTCTTTTGTTCAAATCAGCAGCTTTAGATACGTGGGTGTCCTATCACTTTCTTGTATTCTAGCTTTAGAATACTTCATCCAATAAACCATAATTAATAATTAGTAAGTTCACTATGTTATTTATGGATTTTAATATTTATTGCAACGAATCAAAATATTCGTACAATGATATAAACACCTCTTAGTAATCATGATAAATTTTAGCTCTTGTTTGAGCCCCATTCTTTTAGATCTCATTGTTTTCAAAGCTCATTTTCAGTCACACATTCTCCAAATAAAATATTTTTACACATGCCCAAAACTTTTTCCTACTTTTAAACCACACATTCTTCAAAATATTACTATTACAAAATCAATTTTCCTAAAAAATGGGGCTCAAACAACCCTATTTTGTTTGCCTGGATCAAGAAAGTTGTTGCATGGAGTTTATTGGAGATTGAACTGCGTGGCTGTTTAAAATTTTTTGCATACTTACTGATGATGCCAATATACAAACAGTGGAAGGCATAGTTTTGTGTAAGAATTTGCATAAATTTAGATTTGAGTATGCATTTGGTTAATTTCCAAATTATGTCTGCATATTTAATTGCTGAAGAGCGTTACTTGTAATTAATTGCAGTTCTTCCCGAAGACAGAGAAATATGTTTCATTATTTATGGGAGGTGATGAAACTGAGGTTGTAGAGAAAAGAAATAAATTGCGCAGACAGATTAAGGACAATCTAATTAGCGCTGCAGCAAGTGGGAAGGATCTGGAAGGTACTATCCATTTTTCTTCTATTATCATTGATTCACCTAACTCTAGCCTGATTAATTTTATCGCTGAGACTATTTCTTTTCTTGATAAGAATTGCTTGTTAGTCTAAAATCATTTACTCATGGAAGCTTATGTGATTCTTGACTATTGAGTAACTTTAGAAGTGTTGTCATAGGTTAACGATGTGATCCTTCCTTATAATATATAACATGTTAAATATGTAGGTCCCAAATTAGTTATCAAGAGTGAGATCGAACATATAACCTAACAAATTTAACAGTTTTTTAAATGAGTACATCGAATTAAACCACATTATAAAATATTACATAGAATAATGAGAGGGAAAATAGTGAGGGATAATGGAAATACTCCATCCTGGCTTTGGCTCGCTGCTACTTGGGCCTGAATGGATGAACATGCAACCTAATAAATTTTTAACAGTTTTTAATTGAGTATATCGAATTAAACCACATATTTAAATATAGCATAGAACATTGAGAGAGAAGATAGTAAAGGATAATGGAAATACTCCCTCCTGTCTTTAACTCGGAGCTATTTGGGCCCGAATTGATGAACACCTAGATTTTTCGTATGCAATATCTGCCTATTAAACTTATCCTTTACCCATTGTTATAGTCATGCTTTCTGTTTTATAGATCCCAATAAGAAAGTTAAGTTTCAAAAACCAAGTCATATTTTCGTTGTTTAATCATTTCGGAGATGATGTCATAGGGTCGTGATTGAATCAGGTGCACAGCACATAGACTTCTGCACCTATTTTACAAGCACATACAATGAAATTGCTTGCTTGCTTGACGAATGTGACCATGTATCCTTCCTCTTGTAATTGTGTGTGGCATTTTACTTTGATTAGAAGATGAAATCACCAAGTTCCCTTCTTTTATGTGGTAATACTGTATTGATTTTATTGGATGGAAAAGGTGGCAGAAAAGTTGATAAGAATATTGTGCAAGTACATTTATAGTTTACAAAAGCGCCCCTGATTTTCAGACAGAGGGAGTGGTAGAAAAAAGGATAGGCAATAATCATCTAAAAACCTGAATGAGGGTGAAGTGTTTGATAGTGAATCTCTCTCATCATTTTGAACTTGTTGGAAATTATATGTAAAATATCAGAAGTCACTTTGATCTTCGTATTAAACTTAAGAAGGCATTTGTTAAGATTTGTTGTACTATTGAAAGCCAACGAGCCTAATCTTTTCCTAGACACTTGCAATGCCTCTTCTTTTCCTTTCCTAGACACTTCTTTAATTCTCTCTTGTCGCAATCTGGAAACTTTAAAATTGAGAGAGGGAGTCGATAAACCTGAGATATGATAGCAAGAGGAAAATGAATCAAACAAATACCCATACATTTGCAGAAGTATGTGAATGATGATGTCGTGAGTTGCTCTTTTTCTTATCAACAGTACAGTATCCTCATATAATTGTTTAAAATTTTAGAGATGCATATAGACAAATTTTGAGGCTGCCAGTTACTACATGTCTTATCAGAGGTTTCCAAATTGTTAGTCCAACCAGAGCTTGGTATCCACAGGGGGGAGAGTTTGTTCTGTCATTCACGCATGACTTCTTGTTATATTTCTTATTTTAGTGTCTTTTTCTTTTTGTTAAATGGTCAACTCTTATGTCTTTTTGTTTGGACTCATGCAACAGAGACTGGGAGTGAGGATGATGGGCTCTTGGAACTAAGTGATGACGATTTCTTCTTAAATGGAAGCTCAAGTGATGATGCTGAAGCAGACGATGAGTGGACAGATAAAAGCACAAGGTACATATTTCAACTGTCAAGAGACAACTATAGTTTATTTCTGATTGCAAGTGATCTCTTAAGAACTGCCTCAGTATATCTAATTTAATATTGGACATAGGTTGTGTTCAGCTAAGCTAAAAAGTTAAAAAGTTCTTCTATATATTCTGTCAAAATCAAACATTAATTTCAATCACACATTTATAAGTGCTACCCAGTTATTATCCACACATTTTGTGGACATGGTACTATTTTTCCTAAGAAGTTTTTAATAAGCTTACCCGAACAGAGGCATAGAGACGTTACAGAAATTTATTTCTCATTTTCAAATGTGTTGGCTGTTGAGCTGGTCCACCTCTTAAGCTTGTCTTGTAGAACATCTCTAGTAGCTTAAACCTTTTCAAATGCAAATGTGCATGGGTTCAATTGCTTGGCTGAGTCTCGTATTAAGAGAAAAAGGTAATGTTTCATCGAAACACCATTGAATTCTGTTGTAATACCTGAAGGTTAGTTTGGTGAATTTTGAGTGCATTAAATTAATTAACACGTCCTATTTAGATCTCACCTTTAATGAGCATTGAGAATTTAATTTTAAAATACCCATTTTCCTTCTGAAACTTTCTTCTTGATTCAACTGGTATCAACAGAGACTTTCCATTTTGTCTTCAGGGAACAAGCTTCTAGTGCTTCTGGTAAAGCAACATCCGGGATGTCCAGTGATGAAAGAACTCAGGTTTTTAGTTTAGTTTTCGTATGTTCTGCTCTAAGATTAGGCGTTTAAGTGATATACCTTTCCATTTTAACCTTCTCTTGATATATTTATGCAGAGACAGATTTCAGCTCGTGCTCTAATGCCTCCTCCCGGACCATCTTTCAAGTCAGTTCCTACTTCGCTTAAAGATAAAACTAAAGTCGGAGGATCTTCAAGTAAGAAGGCATACATACGTAAAGCTGATGTATCAACATCCAGCAACACATCCAACAGCATTGGTAGATCTTCGTTCAGAAAGCGAGGTCCTGTGGAGTCAAACACAGGCAACAGCGGTAATCTAAGTTCCAACTCAGACGCTCGAAAACCCAGAAGAAAAAGGAGGCCTAAGAAGAAAAAGCAACAAGTGGGGTAGTTTTGACTGCAATGTGACACTTTATTGTGATGTTGTTTCAATTGTTGTTTCCTTTTTTTCTCAACTTTTGCTCAGAATTTTAAGTCCCTCTTACGTTATTTGGTTATTTTTTGATATTTCGTAACCGAGCAACCATGTTGTTTAAGTTACTTGTTATGTTTTTCCAATTACAATTATGTTATGTTGAATCCTAAAAATTTATTTTACTTTGATTTTGCATACATTTCCATCTTCTGTGCGTTTGACTGGACTCCAGATAATTTGGTTTTGTTGTAACTTGTACTAAATGGATTCTTGTTATTGTTAACCTAAAAAGTTCCCAAAGAAACTTAAATTGGTTATATATTGAAAACAGGAATTGAACTTTATGACATCAAGTCTTCAGTTGTTATTTAGCTCCCGTTTGACAATCATTATTTCAAAATTCTTTTTTCTATATATTCTTTTTCAATCATATATTTATGTAAAAAAATATTTTATACGTAAATTTCAAAAATTTTCCCTACTTTTTAATCACACATTCTTTTAAAAAATCACCATTTAAAACTTTATTTTACTAATCAATTGATCAAAGATTCAAATCATGAATAGAAATTTAGGGATACATATATGGTATATGGTATGTTTGGAAATGTGGATAGAAAAAAGAGAAAAACTAAGCTGAAAAATGAAAAAAAAAAAAAAAATCTATCATACTGCCTAGTGTGATATAATGCTACATTTCAAATCTACACTTAATTCTTTATAGTTTCTCATCTCAGAGCTTGCCAAAGTCGAAACATGTACACCAGAATTGATGTCGTGAATTTGTTGCCCCTTCAATATAATGCATATAACATTCCTTAGCAAATGAAAAGATGTCAAAATCTAATGTATCGATGTGTCAAAAAATATGTTTCTTTTCATGACTACAAATCTCAACTCATACGCCATTGCCTAGGAAATTTCATCCTAACATGCTAGTTACTTGAGAATTAAAACTGCAGAAGGCTAAAGCAAACTTAGCACACAAAATCTAAGTCACCAATTAACCTTAAATTATTAATTAATTTCACTTCCTCCCTCTCCCCCCAAAAAATGTCATCTTTTATAATACAGGGCTCCAAATGGTGCTTATCGATCAGTGAGATGTGACATTATAATTAAAATGATAAATCAATTCAAATAATCTAAATATTATGTCACGATTTATGGATAAAAATGTACTATGAATAGCATTATTCATAATCAAATGATAATTATCTCGTATACTCCGTACAATATTTATAAAAAATCAATGCCCACAGAGCTCAAAGATTTTCTTCACTGCTCGAAAAGATTCTCAAAATATAAAAATTTATCAATAGTATATCATGCCCACCAACTAGCTAGCATGATGATTTGGAATGACTTTGGATGCTCTGTCTCAAAGTAATACCACATTAAATAATCATACTCACATTAAAATTTGCAAATGGAATCTTTCTGTCTCACATTTTTAATGGTTGCTGATATTCAAATATTTTACCTTTTTATTGTTAAATTTTTTTTTTTCTTTGATTTGGAGAATACTTCATTCTCTTTGTGGTAGGGAATGGTCTTTGAAGGGAGGAATTGTCTCAATTCATGATAGGTTTAATAACAGCATTAGAAAATATATTCAATTTATCTTAGTAAATGCGCTGTCAATTTTTATTTTATTTATTTATTTATTTATTTATTTGATGTAAATGCCTTAGGTATTATTGTTTTCTAAAGTTGTTTATTGACCTATATACATAATCGAAAGCAAAATGTCGCTTTATTTTTCTCATTTTTTATTAATTTTTCGTTGACATCTTTATTTTTTTCCCTTTACATATATCTTTCTAAAATAATTAGCTTAACAAAAAAAAATGTTAGCATCTTTGTATGTTTTGGTGAATTTGATGAATTTATTATTTATCACAAGCAAAACATTAACACAAAATGTTTCTTGCTATAATTGTATCAAGAAAAACTGTAATTTACTATTGTCCCCTGGAGAAAACTGTTTGGTACAAGAAAATTTCAAATTTAAGGTTCTTTTGGAACCAAATCTGTGATAACATTTTTTGTTTCTGTCTTATGAACAGATGATTCGTGCACCAGAACCTAGGCGGTTGCTTCTGATCCTCTCATAATTCTGAGTCTCTTGCAGGTTGACATGAACATGCTGCACAAAACATATGAATAACAAAATGAGTAATCGGGTTTTTGGTAACATAGATTGTACAGTACTAAACAATATTATGAAATTAAAAGCAGTAAGTCGGCCCGGTTGAGACACTTACTCCCATGGAACATCTCCCACAAGCATCAAATCGCCATCTTTATCTTCATAAGCTGGCGCATATTCAGATCCTTTGTAGCCTTCCCTTTCTGAATACTCCCCTGTTGAGGTACAACCAAACCATACATTCATTAGAACAAGTAGAAAAATAACAGAAGGGGAATACAATCGACCCAGTTTCGATCATCTGGGTAGGTTGTAGCAAAAGAAGCAAGTACGTGTGAGATTTTATTCTTCTACCTAAGCGTAAAATAGCTCGACCCACACCCTACTGTAAAATAACATAATTAAGAATTATAAAGTCAATAATATCCTACCTATAGTGAGTTTGAACATGTTTTCCAAAGCCTTGAGGAGTTCTTGATATCCCTTGTAAATTTTCAGATCTATTTTTCTGAGATAAGGGGCTCCATCCATGCTTACTTTTACATAATTCCCAGTTTCAGCTTCTGTCCTTTTGGGTTGGACAACATTTTTTCGGTAGGATCTCACTGGTGGCCAGCCAACAATCTGCGACCTGCGTACATATATCATGTTAATAGTTGTTCATGTTCAGTATAAGAGTTATTTCCTCTTTGCCACTATTACATTTTCAGTATAATAATGAATTAAAGTACAAGTGACCTTAAACTTCTCTATCTATCTCAAAAATTGCATCCTATAATTCTTTACCTGGCATGAATATTAGGATTACCTAATAAATGTAACGAATACTCGATAGTGACTTACTTGGATGCAGGTGCAGTTTCACCGTCTCCGGCTTTGGCATCGGACTTTCCCTTTAATAATTCACTGTCCTCGACCAATTCATTCGCGGCTCGCTTGTTATTCTTAGAAGTAGTTTCATCTGTGCCCGGCAATCCCAATCTGAGTTCAGTTGCCTTCAAATTAAGGTCATTTTCATGGCTCATTACACCTTCCATTTCCCAAATCCTAGAATTTTTTTCCAAGGACTGTTACTTGGAGGGGTCAAGAAATGCTTTTGCTGATATGGGTTTGTGGGAGAAGTGTTAAAAACACAAACCAAAGGTGTTTTATATTCAAGAGAAGAAATTAAGGATTTGTTTTTTAATCAAGCTCATGAATTTGGGACAAAGAAAGTAAAGGTGCCGGCAGAAGTAGCAGCAGCTTTAAGGCAAGTGCTCCTACATTCAGGGGACAAGAAAGGGACAAGCTCAGCCGCCCATATAGAATACTTTAAGAGGAATCAAAGTAGAAACGGTCAAGCTGTGGTTTGGGGGTTGTGGAAGTTAATTGGGGTGTGGTGAACATCCTTTTCCCGATTCGATATGACTTTGAGTGTTTCTAGGTGTGATAGTTAGGTGTGGTAGATATCTTTTCTTCAAAGGGGGTATTCACTTCGATTATTTCAGGATGTGGAAGTTAAATAAAGTGTGATGAACATCTTTTCCCCGATGGGAAATTACTTCGACTAGTTGGGGTTGTAATATCTTTTTTTAACTGGGTATGATTTCAACTATTTCGTATCGTGGAAGTTAACCCGGGTGCATAGAACTTTTTTTGTTCCGGTTGTGTATGACTTTGCTATTTCGGGGTTGTGGAAGTTAACTCGCGTGGGTGAACATCATTTTTGATTGGATATGACTTTGACTACATAAATTAGGTGTAGTCTAGATCAACGTATTTTGTTAGTTAACATGACGACAAGGAGTGGCTAGGTGCGCAAGCAAATCGAAATTAGTGATTAAATTGCAATAAATTGAAGACGAATGACATGGATGCTACTCCACTCAAACTTTGGCAACCCTTAATGCATTTGATTCTATTTAATTTGCAATTTTCACGTTTAGAAATGCATCAAACAAATTACGTGTAAGTATTTTCAAGATAAAACTTTGTCATGTTCACCATTTTGACCCTAGTTAGTCCCACTTCTCGTTCTCAAACTCATGCGACTTTCAAGTAGTAAGGTCATAATCAATCAGAATCACAAGTAATTTTTCGGAGTAAATTAATGTCAAAAACAAAATAGTAAAAGATATACAATCCAACATCTAACACGCGCGCAAACGAATTTCTTGTAATTACTTCTTCATGAGAAAACAAACCAGTACAATGTTGGACCACGTTTTGCTGTCTATGGTTGTGTTGGGATATCCTTGTTTCTTTCATTATTGATTGAATTAAGAACAATCCGTGAGAAATAAATGTAAGGTTAGCTAGAATTTGGAATTTGCCAGATTCAGCCAGTGATACCCAACAAACAAATTGACAGAACATCATCATATTTAGTTTAGATGCCATATTTGAGGTTCTTGTCCACAAAAAAATTTTCAAGGTTTGGTTTTGAAATGACTCATCAAGTGCAGTTGAAATCAAGTTTTGAGTTGGCATGTTGGGTGTGGAAGATTTGACCAGGCACCTTGCAAAATCCACATTGATTTCGTGAATGTTAGCAATTGTCTGAAGGAGACCTTCGCCTTCCACCTAATAAAATGCTTTTCAATTTTATTTGACAATGATGTACCGCATCGAATGATGATCATTAGTATTGCTGATGAATAGCATTACTCATAAATTAATCTAAACATTATTGAAAAGGAAAAAAAAAAAAAAAAATTAGCGACTAGAGCCTAGAAGTGCCTCCTAGAGCTGCTAGGGTTGGAGTAGAAGCAAGGGTGCTAGAGCCCAATTCGTAGCTCGTGGCTTAGCGGTGTAGCCTCGTTGATAACTGTATTAAATACCTCATCCCTAGCTAGTTAGAAATTAGAGGGATTGAGTTTGGACAATAAGATAGCTACTTGACTAGATTAGTAGTACGTATATAAATAGTTTTTCTACTGTTCGACAGTACATTAATTGTCTTCTATCTAATATAATTTTATATTGGATAGGTTAATTAAATAGTATGCTAGACAAAATTTAAACCTTTTTTTTTTTTTTTTTGGTATCATTCCGTACGGTGTTTTATCAAATCAAACTAGGTTTTAAAGTTAAATAGAAAATTAGACATAATTATTAGGTGCAAATATATCCTAATTTTGAACAAGGTCACTGAGAATTTTTTACTTTGAATACAAAACCCTTTAATCATGATGGTTTTGAAATGACTCATCAAGTGGAGTTGAAATCAAGTTTTGAGTTGGCATGTTGGGTGTGGAAGATTTGACCAGGCACCTTGCAAAATCCACATTGATTTCGTGAATGTTAGCAACTGTCTGAAGGAGACCCTCGCCTTCCACCTAATAAAATGCTTTTCAATTTTATTTGACAATGATGTACCACATCGAATGATGATCATTAGCATTGCTGATGAATAGCATTACTCATAAATTAATCTAAACATTATTGAAAAGGAAAAAATAAATAAATTAGCAACTAGAGCCTAGAAGTGCCTCCTAGAGCTGCTAGGGTTGGAGTAGAAGCAAGGGTGCTAGAGCCCAATTCGTAGCTCGTGGCTTAGCGGTGTAGCCTCGTTGGGAACTATATTAAATATCTCATCCCTAGCTAGTTAGAAATTAGAGGGATTGAGTTCGGACAATAAGATAGCTACTTGACTAGATTAGTAGTACGTATATAAATAGTTTTTCTACTGTTCGACAGTACATTAATTGTCTTCTATCTAATATAATCTTATATTGGATAGGTTAATTAAATAGTATGCTAGACAAAATTTCAACCTTTTTCTTTTTTTTTTTTTTGGGTATCATTCCGTACGGTGTTTTATCAAATCAAACTAGGTTTTAAAGTTAAATAGAAAATTAGACATAATTATTAGGTGCAAATATATCCTAATTTTGAACAAGGT
>CAIGRN010114425.1:0-11585 GCA_903798345.1 Fraxinus anomala
GAGTTTGCCGGCCTCAGAATGAGGAGATGGAGGCTTTGAGGCGTAGTACTTTGAGAGCCAAACCTGCGATCCGTGAAACCTGGTTGCAACCATGAGCCATTGCTAAGTGAAAACTACCGTATCCTTTGAACCCTGATTTGTTATACGAGGGGCCTCTTCATCAGTCCATAGAAACTCAAGGAAGGTTACTTCGCCATACAAGTAATCTCAAGTAAGGGAGATTTTACTCATAGTTAATCAACTACCATTTCCTTCTTTTCGTGCGAAGGGATTTAAAAAAAAAAAAAAAATCATTGCTCCTGCATTGTGCTATTGGTGATTGACTTGGCTAACTAGTTATTTTTTTTCTAAGTTGTTCTAGTACTGTTTTGGATATTGGTACATAAAAATTAGTTGGATTGTATCTTATTAATGTGAGATGTGGATGATTGGGCATCCACCTCGTGGGATTAGGCCTACTTTTTTGGTGTGTCGGCCTTTAGTTTTTCATGATTGGGCGGAACTTTAATAAAAAGTGTACAAAGTTAGTTCATTCCAGAAAGCCTTGACATATTGGCTTGCCCCATTGTCTAATTTATTCCTAGTAGTCGGCATAGTTTTTGAATGAAATAATTATCTTACCTCTACTCAGAAAGTTCTTCGTCTTAACTCTGATGATAATGAATAACGGACATTAATGTTGCAGATTCCTTAATAAAGCTGCAAAAGTAACAATCAATCAGCAGAAGGGATAAAAAAAAGCCCAGAGAGACTAGCCACAGTGATCAAAGTAGAGGACACAAAACTCCTTCATTAATGTTTGGATTATGTGTAGCACAAACCTCAACATTCTCACCAAACAAAGCAGCAAATGAACAGAAAGAGCATATTCAACACTGTTAAGTTGAGTAGTCCTTTTTGCAGAAATTTTTGGTGTTTTAGGCCAAAGGAATAAATAATCTTTTACCGGATTTTTGCCTCTCCAAAGTCTGATCTTGTTACTGCAACAACATTTTTCCAATTTCCCTTCTCATCAATAATACACAGTCCCTCCCTCGAACGCAGAAACCGAAGGAACAACGTTTGAGTCACTTCATTCTAACACTTCCTTCACTCTCAAGCTATGTTCAAGTGGCATAATATACAAAACTCGCATCAAATCTACAGCAAATCCAAAGAATTAAAGTCCGAATCCTTCAGAGTATGAAGGAAATGGGCAATGGAGGGGCGGTAGATCTGTTCAAATCCGTAACTTTAATCAAATTCTCAGGATTTATACTCGTAAGGTGATTTTATTCTACTTGGGCAAGCATTTTTTCGATGGTTCTTCACAGCAACTCGTTTTTTTTCTCCTCCCACCAAAACCCAGATCACAATGAAATTACTGGGCCACTTTCCTCCGTTGCACTCTCTCCGAATCACAATAAAAACTTCAATGCCACTTCCCTTATAAATGACACTTCTTCAGCCCAAAATAATGAAAAACGAGAACAGAAAAGCATAGTTTCAGTTTCACCACCACCGCATCAGTCGCCGACTCCGGCGGTGAAAAGGATGGGGGTGGTGGATGAGAATGGGGTGATGGCGGAGGATTTTGAGGTGGTGGGGTATGATACGGAGGTGGTAAAGAATGGGGGGAAGGCAAATGATACGGCGGATTTGGAGAGTGATGGCAAAGGGAATATGGTTAGAGTTAGGTTTAACAAGTTTCAGCTGTGCCCAGAGAGTAGGAGTACATTCCCTGTTTGGACAACGAGGAGACAATTAAGAAGTTGAAATCTACAGAGAAAGGGGAAAAATTTGAGAGTCATTGCCATGAGAAGGGCAAGGAAATGAATTGCTTGTTCTCGTCTCCTAAAGGATATCAGACGCCCATTCCATGGCCCCAGAGCTTTGACGAGGTAACTTATTATCTGCAAGGATAAGATCTGTTTTTGATGTTTTAGGTTGTGTGTTGAAGAAAGTGGAGAATTTGATTGAATGTTACAATTGAGAAGGTGTTCCTATTGTTTTGATTAACATTAACTGCTAGTACTGTAAAGTACAGAATGAGCTTTGACTTTTCTAGTTCCGATAATTGTCTAGATGATCCCTGAAATCGCATTTGGCCGCCATACCCAAGTAGCTTTGGATGTTGGCTGTGGTGTGGCAAGTTTTGGTGCATATCTATTGTCATGGAATGTTACCACTTTATCTGTAGCTCCAAAAGACGTTCGTGAGAACCAAATTCAATTTGCACTTGAGCGTGGTGTGCCTGCAATGGTGGCGGCTTTTGCAACACAACGATTACTGTATCCGAGTCAAGCATTTGACTTGATACATTGTTCAAGATGTAGAATCCACTGGACTCGAGGTGGTTTGTTTTCCTATCTTGTGTGCTATTTTATGACTTAAATCTCAATATTATTGGTTGTTAGAGAGCTTCAGTGATTTCTTCTTGCTCTTTGCATATTATACTCCCGTTCTCAATTATTATTTTCTATTTTATAACACTGAATTAGCAACTGAAATTTTCTTTAGGTTCTATATAGTCCTCAAATGAGATTTGGCTCATGGGATTTTGTACTCCCAGAAATCAAAGAATTTCCGGGGAACCGGTACCTATTCATCCTTTGAACTGGAAACTGAGATCATAGTAAATGGTTGTAATCCATAAATCTGTAGAGGGATCCGTGACCAAAAAAATAGTTTACGGAACTTCTCGCATCAGTCTCAAAAGTCCAAACCATTTAGTTGTGCATTTTATGACTGTATCCATGTTATCTTAATTTTGGCTCTTAATTATGAAGACAGTTATCGGTTTCTAGTTACTGTGGAGTCCGGTCATCTTTCATGAAAAATCCGAGGGCTAGGATTGTTGGTTTTGAAATAATTGTTTCAAGTCGTATCTCAACGTCTTGTTGTCCTAGATGGGGGAAAGATAGTATTATTTGAAGATATCTTGATGTTTATCTATCATCCTTGTGACATGATACTGCTCATACTTTCACTATTTATTTAAGCGATCCCTGCTCAAATTTTGTACTATTTTTGGTTCAGTGAAATATCAACTGCTGTATATGATCTTTACTTACGTTAAACTCTCATTTGTTCCTTTATCTTTTCAAGTGCCACATCAAAGATGGGATCTTGCTACTTAAGGTCAATAGGCTTGTCCGCGCTGGAGGATACTTTGCACGGCCTGTTTATAAGCATGAAGCACTTCTCGAAGAGCAATGGGAAGGTTAAAAAACACTGAAACTGTGCTCAACTCATTAATCGGCAATAGTTTATCCATGAGTCAAACAGTTTCTCTTCTTTTGGTCTTGTCATCTGTGAAAAGAGCTTAGTTCTTGAGCTTTCTGTAACTCACCCTATTTTATGTCCATACATTGTAACTAATTGAGCAAGGGCTCCCAGATTATGTGTAGAGAAATTGAACTTTAGCAGATGTCACACCATCTAGGAGCAAGAGCAGTTTTTGTTAAACCAATTTCTTTTGATTGTTTCCAGAAATGGTCAACCTTACCGGTCGTCTTTGTTGGAAGGTTGTTAAGAAGGAGGGATACATTGCTATATGGCAGAAGCCCTTAAACAATACCTGCTATTTAAGCCCTGCTATTTAAGCCGTGAGGAAGGAACCAAACCACCAGTATGTGATCCGGATGATGATCCAGACATGTTTGGTATATTTTGTGTTGCTTTCTGGTTTTATCTTTTCTGTAAGTGATAACATGCAACAGATTAACATAGATGTTCCATGTTTTTTTAATTTTCTGGTAAATTTATCTGTTCGGCAACTAATACATATGCAAATGAGGGGTGAGCGGGAGATAGATCTTAAGCTAAAATTGGCATAATTTATTCAATGTCTTCATGCATTCATATGCTATTCTAGCATGTAATGAGTGTAGATTCAATAGATTCAATTCGACAATCAGGTTGAGCATGCTTGTTTATTACTAGAGCAAGAGTGCAGCTGCTATGAATGTTTTATTTAATTACCATACTGCTAAATGTGTGCTGAGTTTTAGGATGCTCTAGGAGTGCTGTTACCTTGGGAATGTGTCAAGAGAGTATTCCTAAATAGGTATAATATCCCTCAGCCTCAGAAAGATTGAAATTAATCCTTTTTGATCTTGAACTCTTCTCTCGTGTTCTTGAATATGTATGCTGACATGATTAATGAACGTGAGACATAGAGATGGCTTTCTATTCAGAAAAATGACCCTCAAATTATTGAAAATTGTTGTTTTTCTAAACTGCATGAAAGAAATGTGGAAGAACTACAAGTAGTTAAAGTATAGTTTGACTGGTTTCCATCGAATCATCCCAAATGTTAATGGGGACTTTCTAATGTGAATCTATAATAATTATTTAGAATTTTGTAAAATGTTGCTCACGAATGTCCTTGCCTTCCATTTTATGCTGATGATTAAATTTTGCTTCCAACTGAGTTGGTTACAAGAGCTGTCTTTGCATTTTCTGTCCCCCTTGTATTGATAGATTCCGCTCCCAATTATGTAGGTATGTTGATTTAAAGGCATGTATAACGCGATTGCCCAAGGAAGGATATGGCTTGAATATTATCACCTGGCCAGCACAGTTGCAGAATCCTCCAGTTCGGCTCCAGAATATACAGATTGATGCTTACATGTCAAGGAATGAGCTTTTCAGGGCAGAATCAAGATATTGGCATGAAATAATTGAAAGCCATGTACGCGCATTATATTGGAAGGAGTTCAAATTTAGAAATGTGTTGGATATGAGAGCAGGCTTTGGAGGGTATTTTCTATTTTGCTTCCTATTTTGTTAAGCAGCTATATATTATGTATTGGACATCACTTAGAATTTTGTTAATTTTTGTGCAGTCCTTTGACTCTAAACAATTGATTCTCTGGCAGATTTGCAGCAGCACTAATCAAAAATCAATTGGATTGCCGGGTTCTCAATGTCGTCCCTGTAAGTGGACCCAATACGTTGCCCATTATATATGACAGTGGTCTTATTGAAGTCATGCATGACCGGTATATATTTGACATAAGTTTGTATGATATTCTTGTAGTTATTGTTTCATGCGTGTTCCACTCATGCACATTTTCTTTCTTACATTGTCTGACCCATGCTCTCCCAACTCCAATAAATAAATGCCACAAACTTTTAGGGAGGACGAGAAATAAATGTGGAAATGGACCTTCATGACTGAAACCTTTTCACAGTTTTGTTTCCCGAAATGTGCATTAATTATATTTGGTGGTTCCAGGCATGGATTTGTGTGCTATTGTTGAGCAAATGAACTGTCATTAGATGTTTGTATATTGAGTTTCACTTCACTTTTCAGGTGTGAAGCATTTGACACATGCCCAAGAACCAATGATTTACTGCCTGTTCTCCATTGAACAAAAAAGGTACTCTAGTTCTTTATTTGCTACGAAGGCAGTAAATTTCAATATTGACAATATCGGACTCCAGAAATTTCAGTTTTAAATGTTGGCGATAATAACTTATTTTACATTGTTTAATGATTGATAAAAAGTGGTATTTTTTGACATTTCAATTGAAAGCATTTGATCTGTATCTTTTCATGGATGATCTTGTTTAAATAGTCCATTTTGTTTTAGTTGTATGGAGATGTTTTATACCTAACAATTCTTTTGGTTTCTTTACCTCAGATGCAATATATCGACCATCAGGCTTGAAATGGATCGGGTTTTAAGGCCTGGTGGAGGTGTATAAATTCGAGATTATCTTACTGTTATGGATGAACTGCAAGAAATTGCGACGGCATGGGTTTGCATGTATCAATTCGAGACACATCCGAGGGCCTTCATGCCAGTTATAGGATATTGACAGGTGACAAACGCCTCCTACAAGCATGAAGTAAAAAGACACGGGTTCAAACCATACCTTCTGTTTGTACATGCAAGGCAGGAATAAGGGTGAGAGAGTAAACATTGCTGTGACTTCACTGCAAATTGAGCTTCAAACATTCCATAGGAGTGACTGGTGTCACTTGTATAGCAGTTTACAGATATCGTAAGAATGGGAAAACCCGACATTTAGTTACTACTTTACTTACTACTTTACAAGCATAAGATAGGAATAAGTTAGCTTTCTGTGTGGCCATTTCATAGAATTTTTTTATTTTGCCATTTGTGTAATTGTCAAATATGTGCCAGGCTTCAGTTTTCGTATTCATTCTGCTGAATAGTGTAAAACAGTCTTGTGAACTAATTCTTTATTATTTATTCTTAGTTTGTTTCTTTATTTTATAAAAAAGTGTTTGAATTTGAAGCTTTATCGCTTCATAGTAATAGCTCTGCAGAATTCGTGATCCATCAACACTCGTACATAAAGCGTTAGACCGTTTTATGGTGACAAATCAAATCCAAAATCTGGTTTGTTATAGCTGAAGAATAATTGCTTTAAGGGTTCACTCATAGCATCGGCACTATTGCTCCCTCTTCATCATTTGGCTAGTCCATCAAGCTAATTTAGTGAGGGCTATGGGCCTGTGCTGCTTTGTCTATGAATCGTTCGGGCTTCTAGTTTTTTTCCCAGTGCTATTTCAATCAATGAACCTAATCTAACTTCTTGAATGCAAAATCATCATCATTGCTCCAAGAATAAGCGCTATAGCATGTTTGGGAGTGCTCAAAAGCTCCTTGTATACTTCCAAACACGCACATATTAGATTTTTTCGGTTGAAACTTGAAAGCCTAACATCATTTCTATTGATTGAAGTAACTAAAAGAACACAAAAATGATTTGCAACAAGGTCAAAACCGAGCATTCCAACTCCAACCT
This sequence comes from Fraxinus anomala, assembly GCA_903798345.1. NCBI lineage: Eukaryota > Viridiplantae > Streptophyta > Magnoliopsida > Lamiales > Oleaceae > Fraxinus > Fraxinus anomala. The sequence goes on from CAIGRN010114425.1 coordinate 6,766, forward strand.
TGAGCTTAATGTGCTCGACATTTCCTAGCTCCTCATGGAAACTACCATGGCGTTAGGGACTCTCAAACTTGAGGTCGCCACTTGATAATCATGCATCAATGAAGCTCGAAGCATGAACTCGAAGTCTAGATAGGATCTCGAGATTTTAGTATACAACCTCACTGCATACTTCCATTAACCATCAAAATGACGATAATGTTGATTTCAACGCACTTTGTTTCATGTCTCCAAAAGCTAAGATCGAGGTCGAGCCTATCCTAGCAAGAATTAATCTGCTCTACCAGGTCAGTAAAAAGTCTGGTAGAGTAGTTGTTCTCACATTCGGGACCCACCTCATTAAAAAAAAATCCCCAAATGTTAATCACCCCACCCCATCCCACTCCACCCCCATGAGACATTGGCAGGCCTGACAGAGCAGCACGGTTCATCCTAGCAACCCCAATGTAGTAGTCCAGTGTGGAGCTTATCCCACTAAGCCTAGGTCGATCGTGATTCATGAGGCCAAGCCTATTCTTTCTAGATTATAAGCTCGAGGATGAGCCCCATGCTGGATCCTGGATCGAGCTTCACCCTCTCTTATGCTTGTCCATGCCTATATTTCCGAGGTCTTGTTCTTCAAAGATTGGAGAGAATGTTATGTTTCAGTTTATATCCCATAAAATAATGCCTGATATAACAGTTGTCGAGTGGGATGAAGATTTTTCTTCAATGAGTGATTGGATCGTAATGAACTGATCATACATTTACAACAATTCTTCATTGGAGTTAACATCCACAAAAAGTTAATTAATATTACAAATAAAAAATTATTACATAAAATTAATATTTTTTAGAAGTTTTGTTCTTCATTTTCATTCTCTCTTTCCTTCTTCAAGGAAGCCGGAGAAATTCTGCAACTACTACATTCTTGTTGAATGTAAAAATTGGTAAATCTCTATAGTTCCTTCCTCAAATCAACCACGACAACACTAACGTTATCGCTGCTATGTCGGGCCAAGGCCAGCTTAGTCAAGAGAATTGAAGCATCGGAACACGCCTTGTCGGAGCTCTCACCGGCGGCAGTCACTGTTGTTTCATTGCCTGGAGATTGCGGTGGGGATGAAGGCTTCCGGGACTGAAGGCACATACGAGCCACCCCACACGCCACCTCATTCGTAACCACATCCCACAGCCCATCGCTAGCCAAGATCAAACATTCATCTTCTGCTGTCCTTTCTGTTATCGTCACGTCCGGCTCCGGTATTACATATGGCTTCAAATAGTTATCTCCGATTGCTCGAGACATTGCCAATACACCAAGAACTCTAGGCCCATCCCAGAAAATGACCCGGCCACCCGCTTGGTTAATTCGATCGAGCTCATCGGGTCGATCAGGCTTATGATCGGTGGAAAGGGGAATTGCAACACCGTTCCTGCAAAGGACGGCGCGAGAATCACCGCAATTAGAAACGATAATTTTGTCAGGCGTTACCACCGCCACGACGGCTGTGGATCCAACGGCGTCACAATGAGGAGTTTGAAGCTCACATCTGCAAGTAGCGGTGGGAGCTCCATTAGACCATTCTGTTACCTCCTTGTCCATTTCTATAAAACTCTTGAACATAATTTCGTTCCATGAAGGATCCTCCCCGCTTTTGAGCTCGTCTTTCACTATTTCATGCATTCGTTCTTTGCACTTGGTCGCCACCTATAAACACCCAAATCGAAATGAATTCATCAACTTGTTCAGATTTTTAAAAATAATTTATAATAAATAATAATTACTCACATGTGAGCAACCATGGCCATCGTATACTCCAAAGAAATGTAACCCAGTTGAGATATCATTGTTTTTGCCGCGGAAACAAGGGTGAATTGCCACTGCATCTTCCATATCTCTTCTTCTTCCACAAACCGATGTCATGCCGAATTTCGGCCACTCCAGAACGCGATTGAGCTCAGTTACGGTTTCTGGCTCAAGCTGTTTCTCCTTTACTTGGCAATTCTGATACGCGTTCATGCACTCACGAGGATTAGAAACCGGAAGAGTTACTTGTATCTTCTGCCTCTTCTTTTTACCGTTCTCTAGCGGCGGATCCACCGAGGAATCGGAGTTTAGAAACTTGAACTGGTGAATTTCCATTCTTCTCCTTCTACCGGGTTTTGAACTCCGGTCCCCAGGTGCAGTCGTCTCTGTCTCACTAATATTCACCTCGCAGCACATACCCGCCATGGAATATCAGTCTAGTAGAAGTATGGGACTCGAATGATAATATAATAGTTAAACAATCCTATCTTGGTGAAGAGAGAGAGAAAAAGGGGGAAGAAATCAGCAGACAGACGAAACAAAAAAGATACGAAAATCTGGTGCGGACCCAGAAAGTGAAGCTTTTTGGAGAATTGAGGGGGAGACCACATTATAGTTTGATTGAAGTAGGGTGATGACGTGTTGCGGGCAGCTGCCCGTCACCGTAAGGGCAGACTGTATCCGACACATGTACAGTTGGTGTGACGTCGAAACATGAATGATCTTGGCCATCTATTTATCTGTCTACGTGGACCAATTAGAAACCAACACGATATTCTGCAACAGAGTTCCTCTATGACGCGCATGTGGTCCAGACCCAGGAGAGGAATCCTCTTTCTCTGTTATTTATACCCTTTTCTAATTTTTCTTTTATTTTATTTTATTAGAGTTCTTTAGGATTATGAAACGTGGCAGGATCGTGGCGTACGAGATTGTGTTTCGTACTCTCTTTATAGCGCGTCATCTCACTCTCTTAAAATAAGGGTGTAAAATAAGCAGGTGTGTGAACATTAGACACGTGTTGGGAATCAATGCAGCAAAAGCGTGTAGGTAAGTCGAGGATATTTAGACACGTACATGAAGAGAGTCAACATCCGAAATCTGTATTAACTTTGCACTTGACACGTGTCCATCACTTACGTGGACCTGATGAAGCTGCAAACCTAGTTCTGTTTATTCGTAAATGCCCAAAGTATCTTTCTTTCTCCGAAAAGGCCAAACTATGTCCTCACACACAACATTATAATGCCGTTGTTTGAGACTTTTTTTTCTTGGAAAAAAATACATTTTTAAATAGTATTTTATTTTAATTTAATTTTAATTACACATTATTCAATAAAATAATATTATATATAAATTCAAATTTTTTTTTAATTTTTTAACTACACATTTTCCATCAATACACCAATAAAAAATACCATTTTTTTTTTACAACAATAGGGTTCAAACAAGCCAAATATTTATTTTGTTTAATTTAACTTTTGGTCCATAAACTTCAAGTGGAATATCAATTGAATCACCTAACTTTAATAGGTCTTTGTGAACTTTTCCTATATCTTTCACTCCAAGTTGTGAACTAATGAGTGCTAAAAAATTTCATCGTCTTATATTCGTTGCTACTTGAGTATGGTTGACTTCTCATCCATTCTTGTAATTGTCGCCTTTAATTCGTACAAGTGTATTTGTACCCTTCAAGGGACTACACAATTCTTTGTTAACCTCATTTCGAGGTAAATATATGTTAATTAATTTTGGAGATAATTTAGAGTTGCAACATGTATGTTTCATCGCATTAATTATCGTTTATTTCGAAATACGATTTATATTCAATTTTACCCCATGAAAGATTACATGAAAGCGTAAGACATAATAGATTGGTGACAACTTTTGACATTAATGTATCATTGTGATGTTAAGTTTAGGAATAAAGGTTATCAGAATGACTCTCATTGAAAATAATTATTATATATTTATTTGCTATTGGGAATTGAACGATTTTATAATAATTGTATATATTTCTAGAATTAAGCTTCTTTGACAAAAGAAATTGCCAGAATGAATAACAGAAACACGAGTGAACTTATTGTTGAAATTTGTATTAAATCATGAAAAGTGATTTTCGCGTTAACTTTAATCAAATATTCGGACTTGATTCGATAGTCAAATTATGAAAATAAATAGACTAATTTATTCTACTTGTTGAGTAGATCGTCGTGATATATTTGGAATCTTCAAATCAATTTCGGGTGAATAAAAAATTACGGTCTAAATTTTGAAAAAAAAAGAAGAGAAAATTGGCTAAAAATTTGTCCAACTCCGTCGCTTGCCTAACGCTCGAGTGAGGAGGTTGTCGCTTGAGCGACATGTCAGTGACAGTCTCTATTTCTGACGATCAGCGACTCAAGGGAGACATGCTAGCGACAGCAAAAGCTACAACACTTAGCAAAGATTGCTGAATTTGGAGTGCGACACTTCACTCACAACATTTTCTCCTCTATAAATTAGACATTTGGGACATTCATTTGTTCATCTCAATAATATGCAATCATAGCATAACACTAAAATCATATTTTCCTAGCCAAAATTCTGAATAAAAAGTTGTTTTTCCATTTTTCATAAGGAGGAGTACAAAAGTCAATATTCGATTCGTTGTTCTTGTGTTTTGAAGTATTACTAACACAAGAAGATTATCGTTGTATCTTGGAAGTCGATTGTCATTATCCGTGGACACCATTGTGAGACAAATTCTACTTAAGGACAAATAGTTCAACTCTTGTTTCGACTTTGCATATATTTCTTTTGGCGTTGTTTTGACATTCTTTTCATTTGGTGTTTTTCAATCATATTCTTACTATCACTCTGTCCAATTTCTGGTAAGGTTGGTAAATTGATTTTTTGATTTAAAATCATCACTCAAATTCATCATCTTATTCAACATTGATTGTATTGGTTGCCAAAAAAAAACCTTTTTTTTTTTTCAAGGACAAATCAATGCCTAACATCTCTACTTTTGTTATGCAATCTATGAACTCCT
>CAIGRN010114427.1:0-12857 GCA_903798345.1 Fraxinus anomala
CAAAAAAGAATCCCACTCATTGTCCATCATCTCTTGGAGTCTTTGTTTGCATATTGTCACTAAACTCATGTCATTTATAATATCCCGATCTTTTCTTTGTAATGCCTTAGACAATTCATTTGAAATCCCTAAGATGGTTCTCATGAGATGTAGATTAAACACAAACTCAAAGGACTGCATTGAATCCAATATATTAGCAGCCTCACATCTTTGTTCACGTGTTGATCCATCAACTGAAATCATTTCAATGACATCAATTATAGGTGTGAACATCAAAATCAAACTAATCAAAGTACGATAATGCGATCCCCAACGTGTATCACCAAAACGCGCAATAGTACTTTGTTGATTAAGACTCTGTCCACTTGAAATCTCACCATTAATGAGTGCTTCAAAAATTATGGCTTCTTATTTCTTTCGAAGAATATCACAATGTATCTTGAAATTAATTTATCTATACCCGCTTTAAGTGATAGAGCTATAGTACTGGAAACATGTTCAATCCCAATAAAACGTTCAACCACATGTCCCGTCTTATCCACATAACGTAAAACAATAGACATTTGCTCTTTCACTGAGATATCTTGAGATTCATCAACTAAAATTGAAAAGAATGTATCATCAATATCTTTGATGATAACATCAATCGTTTCAATAGCTGTAGCACTTACAATATCCTTTTGAATTTTTGGTGATGTTAGTTTGTGATTTTTTGGAGTATTTTTCAAAGTGACAGCCTTAATCCCTTCATTATGATCATCTAGAAACTTCAACCGTTCAAGAAAGTTACCTTGATTATTTGACTCTTCACACTCATCATGACCACGAAAAGCTTGTCCTTGATGTAAAAGAAGTCGAATACAATCAATGATGCATTCAAACGAATTCGATATACACTCCGTGCTTGTTTTGACTGCTCGAAGAAAACTGTCTCAATATGTTGCTCTTGATTCATCAAGGCTTCACAGTTGCTTCAAGCTTGATTGTGTGCACTATGGACGTCTCCAACATGAACTCCAAGTATATCCTTATTTTTAATATTATTTAACCCTTCTTTCACAAAAGCATCACCACCTCCTTGTTCCCCATTGTTCGGTCCGAAAAGATAACAATATAAGTAAAATGAAGTATTCTTACTTATACTATATTCTAACCAATCACCATATTGATTAAACTAAGCAGGAATGAATCACCTTGATTTTTTACATGGAAACACATGACTTCGAAACTGACACGGACCTCTCTGCAAGTATGATCTTCTTATTTGATCTTGAAGATTAACATTGTAATCCATTATTGGAGTTCTTAATCCGGGATCCATGGGAAGTTGTGCGATATCAATATGCTCAATACTTGCTTTCTTTACCTCATCATTTTCTTGAAAATTAGTTTCAGCAATACATGCTTCCTTTAACTTCATCATTTTCTCCAATAGTAGCATCCTCAACACTTTCTTCCTTTGCCTTGACATTTTCTTCAATAGAAATTTCATCAATGCATTGTTTCTTTGCCTCAACATTTTCTTCAATAGAATTTTGAGATATTCGTTTAAAATATCTCAACATATCTTCCTACAAATCAAACAAATAATGCATAAATATACCAACAGTGAAATGGCAAAGTTTCTTTCAAGTCATAAATTTAACCAACTTTCATTAGTTATTTAGGTGTAACATCGCAGCCCTGATCATCAATCGTCAATAAGTTGTTCTGTTGTTCGCTAATTGAAAAATAATACTTAACTAGGGTTAAACACTAATCAAAACATTAACTGATGCCGGTTGCCACCATTGAACTTGAACAAGCAATAATTGATGGACCAAATTAATCTATACCAGTGCAGTTTGCCCGTTCCTAAATTAATCTATAGTTTCTTTTCTTTTCTTCTCTTTGCATCAAATTAATCAATAAGCTCTATATATATATATATATATATATATATATACCATAAGCATTCAGCATCCAACACCCGACACTGTTTTTTTTCTTTTCTTTCCAGATTCAACTAAGAGGGAAAAAAACCTAAATACAAGCCAGTGAAGCCACAAGGTAAAAATAACATAATCACCATCCAACACCGTTTTTTTGAGGCTAATTCAAAAAACTTGTACTAAATTATAATATAGCTCATGGACTGGTGACGTTGAGCAGTTGAGTAATGCAAAGGAGAACTGCGAACGCCAGTCGCCAAAAGTCGACCTCATGAGGTGAGGATTATACTCCAATAAAGCCTGCACTTGTTGAAGATCCCCATCTCTTGGTAAATCAGCTATTGGAAATGGAAGAGATTAAAGGAATTGGGGGAAACAGGGAAATGGAAGGGATTGGGAATTCGGGGGAAAAGGAAAGGGAAAAGGAAGGGTGGGCTTATTTCAAAATGTTAAAACTTGGGCTTAGGTAGTTGTGTGGGCTTTTTTTTTTCAAGGCAAAAAATTTGCCCCCACTGGGCCCTTAATGGGTCCGCCCTTGGTTGTAACCAGCAATAGTGGTTTGTGTATTATTGATTCGTGGTTGGTATGTGTTTGTAGATTGGGAAGACAAGCAGCAATAATTTATAGCAACCACATGAACAATGATTCTTTCTTTGCTCGAGTCTCATGCGATTCTTTCTTGTTCAAGTTTCATCTGATGTTGAGATTGCAAACCAACGGAAATTGATCATCAGAAATGCTAATAGAAGGTTGTTACTCTTCATGGATTTTGGAGAAATCGGTGATGGTCAATGATTCACAGTTATGAACGGCGGGTGCATGGGTTTTGGGAAGATGACAAGAATAAATTTATGGATTGTAGATGAAGTATTACCTAAGTTTTGGCTCTGATACCAAATTTGTTGTAGCATCTAGGGCTGGGCGTGGGTTGGGTTGGATTGGTTTTGAGTCCAACCCAAACCCAACCTAAAATGTTCGGTTTAACAATAATTCAAATCGAAATCAATCCATTCACGGTTGAAACCCAACCCAATCCAAACCGACCAAACTCGGGTTAGTTTGGGTTGTGTTGATTGGTTTGGACTTGAGTCCAATTCAAGTTAGACCTAATTATTTTTTTGTTTGACAATTTGGACCCAATGGTTAAGACTTTTTTTGTTGAATTTGAACATTTTTTTTTAAAGTTTGACACCATTTTAATTTGGATCAATTTCAATTACATTAAAAATGAGATTTGAAAGGCCTCAAGTTGATTGAAATTATATCAATGGTCCGTGAAGTTAAGTTATATTCCAATAGAACAATATAAATTAAAAATATTGTAAAACATATTAAATAGATTATACCATGATCAAATTAAATACTTATTAAGTCAATCTAAATACATGTTGAATACCTACATATTATACCTATTGAATAAAATGAATTCAACTCAAATACTAAATACTAAAAATGTAAATCTCCTCCTTCAATTCAAGTGTTTAGTCAAAAATCATGTCAAAAAATCTAGTCGAGAAACCAAGGCACGAGGAGCAATGAGAGGCAAAAGAGATGTGAAGCAGATGAGAATTTTGATCATTATGTTTTTGGTTTTGATTTTAAGTACTAATTTTTATTTTAATATTTTTTAGTTTATTAGGTTGGGTTGGGTTGGATTTAATTGAGTTTTAATAGATAACCCAGAACCCAATCCAACCCTACCTAAACTGGTTCGTATTAGTTTTTGCCCACCCCTAGTAGCATCGAATGAAAAATAACTAAGGACGGAGAGAGAGAAACACGGGCAGAATAAGCAGCAAAAGAAGAGAAGAAAAAGGAGAAGGGGAAGGAGAGGAAGAGGAAGAAACATGGGAAAAAGAGAAATTATCATGGAAGAAGAAAACGTTGGCAGCAAGTCTTTTTAATTGTCATTCATCATAGTCTAAGAAAGTATACTCATTTACAGCCATATAAATAGAAAATAAACAAACTTAAAGTTAAGGGTTTGGCCAACCTATTAATACAATGCTAACTAAATAAAATAAGTAACGATCCAATAATAACAAAAACGGGGTGATGACCGCATCGATGTAGCAGGATTGTTATTAGCCTACTATTTTCCCAAAGTGTACGTCCAGTTGTTGCAGTCTCAGTGCCTGGTTTGTAGTCCAACCCTTTTACAAAGGTCACCACCTTGAACAGCGTGTTTATCTGGATAGATTTGAATTTTTTTTTAAAACTCACAATCATATTCAACTTTTTGTACAAATAATTTTTTTTGAATTTTTAATTTTCTAAAATTGATTAATTGAACCAACATGTTACCAAAATAACATCTCTTGTCTAAATAATTTATTTGGAATATTAGGATGGATGCGTGTATGTAATCATGCGGGGTATTGACCGGCCAAAAAAAAAGGTAAATATATGGTTGAATTACTTGACACATGTGGTAATAAGTATGCGACAATTACAAATTTTTATGTGAACAATAAGTCAATCTAAAGATAAATTTATTGTTTTGACATAATTTATTGTCAATCTTTTATTACTACATTAAGAGCACGGCTTACAAGTTGATATTTTTGTCCAAAAATTAAATATCAATATTGTGTTAGGTCTTTTCTGATGGGGTCCACCATTATTTGAATTTATTGATTATTTAATATGAATTCTCATGTGAACATGTATTTCTTTGGTTTTATTTTCTATTAAGTTAATTCAACTACTTCTGTAATATCTGCCAAAATCAACTCTATTCCTATGCTTTATGGAACCAACTTTAAGGATTGAAAAGAGAACGTTCAGATTGTTCTTGGTTACATGAATCTAGACCTTGTTTTAAGGATTGAACAACCTGCTATACTTACTGGTAAAAGTTCCACTGATGAAAAATGAGATTTCAATAAGTGCGATCGTTCAAATCACATGAATCTTATGATCATGAAGCATGAAATTCTAGAAACATTTAGGGGCATTGTGTTTGATAAGGTAATTATTGTCAAGGAATTTCTTGAGGAAATTGAAAAACACTTTGTGAAAAGCGAAGCTTGAAACTAGTATGTTTCTGACGAATTTATTTTCACTATAGTATAAGAGTAAATGAAACATATGATATTGCTTCAAAATTAAAGGCATTAAAACTTGAACTGTTTGATGATTTGCTAGTGTGTTTGGTTTTAATTTATTTTCCTTCACAATTCAATCAATTTAAGGTTAACTATAACTGTCAAATGGAGAAATGGACTGTTAATGAGCTCATTTCATATTTTGTGTAAGAAGAAGATAGTTTGAAGTAAGACAGAACTAAAAGTACTCACTTGACAAGTACCTCTAAAAACAAGTTCAAGAAAAAAAAGAATAAGGAAGCTGCATCTAGTCCAACTTAAAAGAAACAACAAAAGCTTGAAAATGATGAATCATCTGACTGTTACTTTTGAGAAAATTCGGTACATTTGAAAACGGATGTACCAAATACCACACTTGGTGTGTGAAGAAAGGTACGCTTTTCACTTTAATTTGTTTTGAGGTTAATTAGTTTCAGTACCTATACAAGCTTGGTAGATTAATTCCAGTGCAGGATTGCCTGAACAGGCGAAAGCCAAATGATACTAAAAGATTCATCTATGTGGACGACAACAAATCATTTGAAGTTGAGGCTATAGGGACTTTTAGATTATTATTAAAGATTGGTTTTTTTATTTGCTTGAAAGAGACTTTCGTGGTACCATTTTTTAAGAAAGAATTTAGTTTCTATGCACAAGCATATAGGTCATATATCTCAAAGGAGAATCAAAAAGCTTGTGTCAGAATGGATTATTGATTTTTATTTTTATTTTTCAAACTTCAGTGTTTGTGTTAATTGCATTATGAGGAAACAAATAAATATGGGAAGATTAGATGTGAATTGGATTCGAAAATCTTAAAACTAATTCATATGGATGTCTGTGGTCCATTCCCTTCGACTTCTTGGAATGGTCAACAATCATTTACGTTCATAGAAATTTTTTCTTGCTATGGCTACCTTTATCCCATTCATAGAAATCCCAATCATCGGATATGTTCAAGTATTACAAGGTTGCGGTTGAAAATCAACTAAAAAAAAGAATAAAACACATCATATCTGAACGTGGTGGTGAGACTGTGGTAGATATAATGGATCAAGAGAACAATATCTAGGGCCTTTGTTAAATTCTTAGAGGAATGTGGAATCATCCCATTGTACACCATGTCGAATTACCTAGCATGAATGATGTTGTTGAGAGACGAAACAAAACACTTAAGGACATGGTAAGGTGTATGATTAGTCATTCCACCTTACTCAAATCTCTCTAGGGAAAAGTACTAAATACTACATTTTACATTCTCAATAATGTTCCAAGTAAAGCAATTATCAAAACCTTTTATGAGGTTTGGACAAGTAAGAAGCCAAGTTTGAAGCACTTGCACATTTGCGGTTGTCTAGCTGAGATAAGGCTTTATACACCAACTGAAAAGAAATTGGACTCCAAAACTATCAATAGCTATTTTAATAGATATTCTGAGAGGTCAAGAGGTTACAAGTTATATGATCCCACTAATGGGTCAATTTTGGAAAATGGAAATGCCCGGTTATTTGAAGACGTGGAGTTTGCGAGGGGAGATGTAGTTAGGGAATTTGTTTTTGAGGAGGAATATGTAGCTATTTACTTTGTTGCAATTGAAAATGATTAGGATCAGGGACAAATTTCAATTCTAGATATTGTTCAAGAAATAATTTCGGATTAAAACAATATTTCAAAACCCCCTATATACAATCAAGAAATTGTTCTAGAAGAACAAACCCAACAACCTTAAGAACAAATGCCATTAAAGAAATCTACTAGAGAAATGAGAAAGACAATTTTAGATGACTTTATAGTCTTTCTCCAGAAAAAATGAGGATTTCACTGGATTGGTGGAAGAAGATCTAAATAACTTTCATCAAGTAATGCAAATGGATAATTCTAAAAAATGAATTGATGCCATGAGTAAAGAGATAAAATTCATGCAAGACAATGACGTTTGGAAACTTGTCCCATTATCTTTCGGTGCGAAGCCCATTGATTGTAAATTGATACTTAAAAAATTTGAAGGGAGATGTGCAGAGATATAATGCCCGTCTTGTTGCAAATGACTTTACTCAAAAGGAAGTAATTGACTTTAAAGAGACTTTCTTTCTAATTTCTATGAAAGACTCTTTTAGGACTATTATGACATTTATGATACATTTTGATCTTGAGTTATAACAAATGGATGTAAAGACAGCGTTCCTTGAAGGTGACATTGAAGAGACAATTCATATGGTGCAATCGAAAATTTTTGTGTCGGAGATCCAAAGAAAATGGTTTGAAATTTAAAAAAATTCAATAAATAGGCTTAAACAGGCTTCCCATCAATGGTATCACAAATTTCATCAAGTAATACAAGTAATTATCTCATTTGATTTTGTGATGAATACGGCTGATGATTGTGTATATTACAAGTTTAGTGGGAGTAAGCATATTTTCCTAGTATTGTATGGTTGATGACATGCTATTGTCTACAATGATATAGGCAAATTACACGAAATCAAAAGATATCTATCAAAGAATTTTGATATGAAAAATCTTGGTGACGCTTGTTAGGGATACAGATACACTGGGGTTGTTCTCAAGGTATGTTTGGAGTATCACTGAAGAGCTGTATCGAAAAGGTACTTAAGGAATTTGGGATGCAGGATTATAAACTGGTGACACCCCTATTGTTGAGGGAGATAGTTCAGTCTCATTTAATGTTCTAATAATGACCTTGAAGAGAATGAAATGTAGAAAAGTTCACATGCTTTAGTAGTTCAGAGTTTAATGTATGCTCATATTTTGCATACGTTCGGATATAACATTCATTATTAGAATGCTGAGCAGATATTTAAGTAACCTTAAGATAGATTATTGGAAGGCAGCAAAGCGGGTTAAGCAGTATATACAGAAAACAAAGAATTTTATGATCACATATAGAAAATCAGACCAATTGGAGATAATTGAATATTTTAATTCCGATTTTGCTGGATACCAAGACAGTCAGAGATCCACAAATTGTCTACCTGTTGGCTGGAAGAGCTATATTCTTGAAAAGTGTCAAGCAAACACTTGTAGCTTTTTTAACCACGGCAAAAAAATTTATAGCATGTTATGAGACATCCAATCAAGGAATATGACTGCGAAATTTTATCACTGAATTGCACATTATGGATGGAATTGAAAGACCACTGAAGTTATTTTGTGACAATAAGTTAGCAGTCTTACATTCAAACAACGATAGGAGTATGAAAAAGTCTAAGTATATAGACATTAAATTCTTAGTTGTTAAGGAGAAAGTTTAGAGTAGTTAGATTACTATAGAACATATTTTGACAAACTCTATAATAGCATATCCATTCATTAAAGTACTACCACATAAGGTCTTTCATGAGCACATCGTTCATATGGGTGTTACACCATTAGATGATATGTTAGTTTAGTGGGAGTTTATATTTGAATGTTGTCTGCTTTAGACACATAATTTGGTTTATCGATATTCAGTTTATTTTAGTAACAAAGTATTTAGTTTAGTTTTTATTCTGATTAAAGTTTTGGTTTGATCTCAATAAATAATAAGGTATAACCAATTGGATATAAACATATTTGATTCATATTGAATGTAATTTCCACGCTACACATCCATACTTGATCTATGTAATTTGATTATATTGATATACGCGACCATTGATGGATTTAGTTATTATACTGGTAACGAAAATCGCCTTGATCCAATATTGACATAATCAATGGACGAGATTGTTTAAGAGATGCTGTTGATTATGATAGCAAAATTTTGACGTCATAAGGTTTTGCACATTTATAAGGTAATATATGTAGTCCAAGTGAGAGATTGTTGGTTTTTTTTATCATGTGGGATTACATATATAATTAAGTGTGTATTAAAGTTATCTTAAAGTTAAGCCAATTTAAAGTGATCTAATAAAAAATTAAAGTTATTGGGCTTTGAGCATCTAATGTGGTATGGGTCTAAATATGCATAGAGACTAAATTCCTTTGGGTTGTATTTTATGATGGGCCAAAATACACATGGCAAAATTTATAGGGTTATGGTCCCCAAATCGTACGTAACTTCTTATTTTGTGTCATCCCATTAACACAAAAATAACAAGAGAAAGCTTATCGAGTAGAAAGATCTAGAACCCGTAATCAAGAATCAATAATTAAGAACAAGCAATTAAGATCAAGAAGCCGTAAGCAAAAATACACAATTTCAAGATCCAGAATCAAGATTCGGTAATCAAACTCGTTCCCAATGGATCAAAGTATGTTCCGCATTTTACAATTTTCTTGGTGATTTGACTTGACAATATAAAAAATAGTATTCAAATTCTTGAGATTTAAAGCTTTTAAAATCTAATTGACTTATCATGTTTATTATCACTAGGTGGTTTCTTACTAAGCTCAATAGCAAACTATACCCATGTATCAATTGATTTCGAAAAAACCATTAGAATTTTTCAAAGAAATGAGGTCTATCAACAATCCTTATAAATCAATTACATATATTTTTGTAGTCTCGCGTATAAGAAAGTGAACCATCTATAATACCATTGAAAAGTTTAAAACCTAGGTAATTATAAATAAATTAATTAATATTCAGAATGAGTTATTGTCTAATAGTTCAAAATTAACGACCTCAATTAAAAATTAATTAATGTTACAGTACTCGTCTACCCTGATAGTTCATCAGTAGGTTCTAACAAATTGACATATCCTATAGACTTTCGTGTTTCGCTAATATAAGTATAATATATTGCAGTAAAAAAAGTAACTCAAGTACAAAACATGCGATATGACTTTGTAAACTCTTAACATGCATGGACTCTCATACCACATGTAAATAATCCACTATGAAAGAATGATACAAATGTCTCAAGTATATGAGAATTATACCATAAACTAAGTAAAATAAAATAGAAAGCAACTAATAAACTTCCCCCATTTATTGTCATTTGAATTGTAGAGGAATGGAACCAAACGTACGATCTTCATATTTCCAGACTCATACACTTGTACTCAAATTGCTTCTTAAATTAAATAAGAACTTCATTCTTATCTTCACACCAATATATGTGGATTGTTATATTGTGGAGTCTAATTATTATCGCTTCGAGAAGACAGTATCCTGATCAAAAAGGGTTTCCCGAATCGAATCAAACTGAATTGAAAAGAGCTATTTTTTAAAGTTAAATACCAAAACGAGTATTTGAATCGAGAACCGACGGGTTGGGTTTGGTTTGGTTCTAAATTCTACACCAAGAATCGAAGAACCGAATCTCTCCAATTTTTTTTTTATCTTAAATAAGTCAAATTATTTTATTTTTTTTAAATAAATTTGCTAACTGATTAATTTAGTCCAAACCAAAATATGGTTTTACTATTTCTAATTTCCAGCCAAGTTCAACTTAATCAAATTGACGTAAATTTTACCAAAATCTCTTATTACACCGTAGTATCGTTTCTGCCATTCTATTATTGTAAACTTGTCATCTTCATCTTCATCTTCCTGTGATTTTAACATTCAAATCTATAAAGAACTCAACAAAAAAAGGTACAAAAGATATCACTAAATTGGATTACGTTTATTTGTAAGAGTTAAGATTGAACATATCATAGTCGAATTAATGTAGCATTGTTGTAATATAAAAAATTTTAATTATTGTTTGGAACTTGGGAACCGAATCGAACCTGAACGGTTCCATAATTAAATTTGGAACCGATAGTTCCATTTACTAAATATCCAAAAATTCGAGAGAACCGAGCCGAACTTGACCATGCTCATCCCTAGAGGATAGGAAAACTCAAGGGAGTCTGAATTAGGATTTTTAATTTTCAACATAAATTTTGTCAAACACTAAAAAAACAAAGCATTGAACACTTGAAGAACAAAGGTTTCCATAGAGATGTCACTGAGTCGAGCAGAGTCGACTCATGAGCCAAAGCTTGTGGCTCATGCAAGGCCTGGTCAAAAAAAAGTTTGAACTCTTTTAGTCCAAGCCGAGCCAAAGCCCGACCGAAATTTGGATGCTTGACTCAGGCTTTATCGAGCCAAGTTGGGCCGAGCTGAGCTAGCTCACGAATTTTTTAGTTTTTTTTTTTTAAATTCATGAAATATTCATGTAAAGAAGTCAAAACAAGTTCTTATTATCAACTAAAATACAATAAAAATATTCATATAGATACGAGAATATATGAATTAGAGTACAATTTTTCAAGTGCATAAATATCCTAATATTCACTCGTACAATTAAAAATATTGGAATTAAAAATGTTTTTAAATTTCAACACTACAAGATAACAAATAATATTATATTAACTTATGTATAATAAAATTTAAAATTTATATCAATAAAATATAACGAGAATACTAATAAATATGATAATAAATTATAAATACAGATAGCTGTAACATAATTATGAATATTAATTATGTGAGCATATTTATATATAAGTTATAATTTATTGATTTAAATTAAATATTAATAAAACAAAAAAAATTGAAAATTGAAAACGAGTAGACCGAGCCTGTGACACGAGCCATTTTCATGAGTCGGCACGTGTGGCTCAACAAGCCACAGGACCTATCCGGCTCGAGCCAAGTCTCGAAACCGTCCAAGCGACTCATTTGTCATCCCTAGGTTTCCAAGAGCTTATGCAATAAAAGCTTCATATCCTCATATGTTTTGATAGAAAAAATGTGCGACGACGTTTTGTGTTCAAAGTTTCAATAGCTTCTAACCAAAATTTTGTGCAGTATAGGGCTAAGATTTTTTGACTTCATGCCCAAGAAAGTTATCTTTAATTTGTTTCCTAGAGGACAAAAATCAACACTAGAAATATTAGTACTTTTCACAAGCACAATAAAGAATATCAAAATAATATCTCACCAAATCATTATTATAAGAAATATGGAAAATCTTGATTTTCTTTCCGAGTATGGTAAGATTTGGTTATGCTGCAATAAAAAATATATTCTTATTCCATGAGTTATTTATAAAATGTATGCAATAGTATGAAAAGTTATGAAGACAAAATATAAACCTAAATGATATGGTAAATTCGTAAATCACAAATTTGAGGAGCTGCTATTTTCATACACTATTCNGTTATTTATAAAATGTATGCAATAGTATGAAAAGTTATGAAGACAAAATATAAACCTAAATGATATGGTAAATTCGTAAATCAAAAATTTGAGGAGCTGCTATTTTCATACACTATTCTTATATGTGTAATTATATTACCACTACCAAATTTGTTAGATGCACCACAATTTTAAATATTTTTCTTATTTATTTAAATAACCTTTAGCAAAATTACATCATAGGATTTTAATATTATTTTTACACAAAACAACATACTGTTCAACCACAAGGATAAACCTATACATATATACATAAGGTTTATACCCTAAATAGTCACTGAACTTTGCCAAAAGTTTCAAAGAGGTCACCGAACTTCAAAAATACCCTAAGTAGTCATTAAATTTTGCAAAAAGTTCCTAAGAGGTCACTAAATTTCAAAACTTCCCTAAATAATCACTAAACTTTGCCAAAACTTCCCTAAATTGTCACTCAACTTTGCAAAATTTTTCTAAAAGGTCATTGAACCATTGATGTATGGGGTCCCAATTCATAAAGTTCGGTAACCTTCTAGGAAGTTTTGGCAAAGTTCAGTGACTATTTAGTGAAGTTTTGAAGTTTAATGACCCCCTAGAAACTTTTTACAAAGTTCAGTGACTACTTAGGGTATTTTTGAAATTCGATGACCTCCTAGAAACTTCTGGCAAAATTCAGTGACTATTTAGGGTATTAACTCTATATACATACATACATAGTTATGTATGGAA
>CAIGRN010114431.1:0-11778 GCA_903798345.1 Fraxinus anomala
TCGAACTTTACAATGGTTGTTATAAGTGCTATCTATTTTTTTCATTTCTATCGAAATCAATAAAATTCACAAATCATTCCTATTAGTGACCAATTAATTGAAGAGCATTAAACACAATAACAAGCATACAAGAAATAACACATATTGGACGTCAAAATACTTAATTTATATTAAAATTTTCATAATAAGGGTTCATCTACATCTTAGTAATTAAAAACTTAGTCTAGCATTGCAATATTACAAGAAAACATGTTTAAGTAGAAAGAGACAACCCGAATTATTGATAAATTGAGAAAATGAAAATGGATCTTGAAATCTTAAATCTCTCCAATGGTTTCTTGATGAAACTCCATTTGCGCAATTTCTTCTTTGTCCAAAAATCAAGATTGAATAATCACTTAATTGAATTTTTGTAAGCTTCCTTCAATTCTATCACAAAAACTATAAATTATGCCTGCCTTTGATAATAATAATTTATGCATATTGAAGTATGATAGGTATTTGAGAGGTTCCCCCAATGTGCTCTGCTATTAAGTATTTATAGGAGTCAAAATTTGGTTGAAAATCACGTTCAAACTGATTTCCAAAAGAATTCCAATCAAATAACGAAAGTTATCTTTGCTTGCGCACATTTTTGTCTTTGCATAGTCGTCGGTATTTTTGTCGTAACTTTCGCTTTCAATATCCGATTAAGGTGATTCAAAGTGCATTGAAAATCTAACTAAAAGGCTACAAATTTGTTAGAATAGAAATATTTTCAATTTAAACGTTTACTATGCAAAAATGAGTCTCGATCTTTGACTAAAAATCTGGAATATAAATTGCGTGATTGAAAATTTGGAACAAGTTGTTGAGGTTGACTAAAGTTACAAGAGTTCAATATTAGAAAAGAGTATACTATTGTCGTTGGGATTATTGTTTCAAACGTTTCATTTTATAAGGAACCCAATTGCAAATTGGAGAACATTTTCATGATTAAAGTCGACTCTGCTGATGCATGTCCTTCTAATTGGAGAAAGAGAATGGAATGAGATGTTAACGAAGGAGAATTGTAAGTTTACAATGGTTTTTTTTTCCTTGCTTGCCTTGGGTGAGTAGATATTGGACTTTTCTATAAAGGATGTAGCTAGTACATCTACTCGTAAGCATTTTAAGAAACTCATTCAATTCCATCATATTTACTTCCAGGTGATTTTAGTGTCGTTTGTTTTGAATAAGAACTTTGACATATTCGACGATCCCTATCATTTGAAATAGGGGTGGAATGTGGGAGTACTCTTTACAATTTTTGTTGATCATCTCTAATTCTTGTACATTAAAATTGAGGATCTCAGACTGTCCATGTCAATTTATATATCTCGTGTCTATGCTTCATGTTCTCATGTTAAGAGGAGGGACTTATGAACGGATCTTTACCATATTTCCCTCACTGGGTATGGGTCATGGCTAGTTGGGGGAATTTTAATGTTGTGCATCTTGGTGAGCACACAGAGAAGAATATACTGGAAAGAGTTACTTCAGGCTTATGTGATATGATGATGGAATGTGCTTTGATTGATGTTGGATTTTCAGGAAATCAGTATACTTGGAGCAATGGCAGGGTGTGGATACAATTGGATAAAGTACTCATTAATTCTTTAGCTGCATCCTTTTGTCAACGGCTATCTGTGAGACATCTGAATCGAACTTCTTCTTATCACCTGTCATTGCTTCTTCAGTGGCCATCAATTGATGATTTTAGGCCTCGACCGTTCCAATTTCTGAATATATAGACTAATCATCATGTTTTTTCGGCCTTTGTCTCTCAAAAGTGGTCCATCTATACTCACCTTACAGGAATGGCTGCTCTTTGGGAATAGGCTAAAACAGGGGATACATTGGTAGAACCGACATGTGTCGGTGATATCTTTTCACAAGTCACGGATGTAGAGACTGGAGTTTATGGTGTTAAAGGAGTGTATGATTTAGAACCTACACATGTACACCGCAATACTTCATTGAGCACAAACGACTCTGAATTGAACCTTAGCTATTGAGGAGGTCACACTGGACTTGTGAGCGTGACCAAAATACCTGCTATTTTCATTTGATGGTTCATAATCAAATGATCAAAACCTACTCTTAGTCCATCCAGACATAATCAGAGGATCTATTATCTACCACAAACATCATTCAGAGCTCAATTATTTCTTTTTTCCAGGATCTCTTATCTTTCCCCTCCATAGCATCTTTGATTCCATTTGACTTGACGTCATATCTAGATTAAAAAATGCACTCAACCGATTTTCTACTTTAGATGAGGTGTGGAAAGCAATTTTTATCAAAATCGACTCCAAAACTTATTTTTACTTAAGTTCCTCAACATTTCAAAATTTTGAAAATCTTTGGCATCCGACAATCATTCTTATCAGTAAATAATCTTAAATTGGATATGTTTGTCAATATTTGAAATTTAATCTCTAAACTTTGCACTTATTACGTTTAGGGCCTACTCTTCTCGTTACGAGTCATCGATACAACATCTTCAAGATTTCAAATTATGGTTCTTAAATGTTTTCTGTAATTTTCACTTCAATCCTTAATCTTTCAAGAAATCTCTAAAGTGTCCCAACTCAGACTTTTTGTAAATACTAACCACTACTAATATTTTCTTCAGCCACTGAAAAAGATTTGCTATTTTTTCACTTAGATCCTGAACTTTTTAAAAATTTGCTAATAGGCTCCAAAACTTCTTAAATTTGCATGTATGACGCACCATATTCTAAACTTTTGGAATTTGGCATTGTTTGTCACCTATTATTATGTTGAAAATGGAGTAATGAATAGTATTTTTTGAAGAATATGTGGTTGAAATTTAAAGTAACTTTATTGATTTGTTTGTAGAATAATTTATTGGGTGAATGTGTGATGGAGAATCTTACTGTAACAAACAATATTTTGAAAAAATGGTAGACAAACAGGGGCTTTATAAATTGAACTCCCCGCCCACATGTATTGGATATAAGTTGTCGCCTCAAGTCCAATTGCTATTGGTGGGTCTTATAATTAAAAGGCTCCAAATTAAGGACTAGAATAAATTATAAAATTTCTTCACTAAAGAACCATCACAAAAAGTCCTATTTGAGCTAGTTTTTCAAGGGAGTTTGTGGATGAATGGTGCCAATGGATGGCAATGTTATCAACTCTCAACCACTTTCTCGCTCGTATATGCATGGTGCCCATGGACTAGAATAAACTATAAAATGATGGTACCAATTTCTCGCTCGTATATGCATTTTATCAACTCTCAATCTCCTATACGTCAGCATCATAATTTGAGTACGACTGAAAGAAAGTAGAAACGAGAGTAATAATCAATAAAATCGACCAAGAATTAAGACTCTGGCATAACTCCAATCATACATTTCAGTCTCGCCAAAATTATTGTATACTCATCTTTCCAAGTCAAGTCACAATACAGTTTCAGTTATAGAATTATCAACTCTACAATAGTTTGCAAGCCTTGTGCCAGAATATTTCCCTCTAAAACTCGGTGTCAAAGCACGATACCATGATCTTTGAAACCATAGACCTTGCAAATGGGATATAGCTTAAGCTATACCTGTAAATACAACAAATGAGCAGGATAAGCAAATCAAACAAGGACAATGATCATCCATTCAATTCAACAGGCGTATCTAAGTCCACTAGGGACCATAATGGCTTAATCCAAAAGAGGGGAGTTAAAAGGAGAGTTTCTCAAACTTCATTAATGATAATCGCCCCGTAAATACATTTATATTCCTTTGTAAGCACTAGGATCTCCCCTAGATGATACTTGTAAGCCTCGACTAAAAAACCAAAAATTAAATAGCAGTCCTATGAATTAAAATGATCCGAAGAACTGATATTCAAGGACTGGAGATGTTCATTAACCCAAGGAAAAATTTTGAATAATTTCCAGGCACATGGCCATATTCACAAGAAAGATATGGGCACCAGCCCCTCACCTATTCAACAAAAAAATAAAGAACGGTCAGTTGACAAAATCCAGATAAAACAGTGATTTTAGACATACCAAATAAGCGCTCCAAACTCCAGTATAATTGCCACAAGCGTCAACAGCTTGTTGTGGACCTATTCAAATATAGAGATTGTTAATGTAAACATAGAACAAAATGGGGAGGTTATGAAAATATGATAGAATCAGAATAAGATCACTCACATATACAGCACAAAAAAGTGCAACAATGATGCTAGCAATATATAGAGCTGTAGCATAAATACGCACAGGGTCAAGCATCATTGCCACTTGTCGTTTGGGGCCTATAAGAAATCCTGTGCTGCCACAGAAAAGACCAAAATTAGAAAGAAAGAAAAACTGAAGACTACAAAGAATGAGAGAATAATGAAAAATTGTGTTGTTGGCTCTACATTTAATTGAAAACAAATTATTAGAATAAAGAACATAAAGACAGATCTAACAAATGAGGTCTGGAAGATTAACTTGGAAGAGATTTTGAAACAGTGTAGCAGTTGTGGAGAGTTTTAAAAAAGGATAAAAAAACAAGCTCTTTATGTCTTTAAATGAGGTCCCAATCCAGACCATCTAAACGGAAAGATGGTGATAGTCTTGCATTTTGTGTGAAATTGTTAATTGGTAGACCTCGAAGATCTAGAGAAGAAGAAAAAAGGCCAGAATGTTAGTACTTTACTCTAGCAAAGACAAGATATGAACAGAAGAGAGATGTGGCAAACCAGGGGAAATGAAAAATAAAACAGAAAAAAAAATATGTTACAGCTTAAAACTTCATTTTTTGTTTCAATAATAAACTAACACTTCATTTTATGTTACACCGTGTTGTGGCAAGGATGTAACAAATGATGCAGGGATAGCGGCTAGGTGGAGATGCCAAGGGGTTTGCATGAACTTGCTAATGCTGTGGACAGCATAAGAGATGTCCGATCGGGTGATGGTTAAATGGATAAAACTACCAACCATCTTCCAATAGAAAGTGGTATCCTAGAGGAGTTTCCTTTCATCACGCCTGTATTTCACATTAATTTCCATAGGGTGTCCACCAAAGTAGTGTATGTGAGTTTTGACAACTGAACCAGATCCTTAATACACTTGGTATGATTTAAGAAGACCTTGAGGTTTACGAAGCACCTCTAACCCCCAAAAACAGGTGAGTTGGACAAGGGCTTTCATGTGGAAACTAGAATGCAATAATTTCTGAATTATAGAAATGACTGCAATATCTGAACCAGTGCTAATGATGTCGTCCACATAAATAACTACAGCTATACTATTAGATAGACAATGCCGGTATATTCAGCCCAAAGATTCATTAAGGTAGACTAAAAATCAGAGATAGAGAGATTATCAATTTTAGAGAGTGGCCAAATCAAGTTCAAGTTGGAATCAACGAGCATTGTTGTTCTCGCTATAGACCTTCTTGAGGTAAGTCCACATCTCAGTAGCAATCTCTCATGGTCGGAGACTCGAGAAGAGGTTGAATTCAATAGATTCGATAATCCATATTATGACTTGGGCATCCTTGACTTCCTATTTGACATATAGATGGGTCTGGTGTCTTTATGAGGGGCAGATTTACTGTCATCAACATGACCCATAAATCCTTGCCTTTGATAAAAACTTTGAAATGGAATTTCCAGGCTGAATTTTTTTTTAAAACGAATCAAGAAAGCATCAATCTTGTCTATAGACACAGTACTGATGGAATTGATCAAGAAAAAAAGAGATCAAAGAACTGGACAAGAGTTTTTAGAATTGTGGCTCTAATACCATGACAAATGAGAGAGTTTTGAAAAAACTGTATTTTCACTTGTTAGAGGTTCCCTTTATATAGAACATGTACACACAGATTTATAGCCCTTTAAAATAGGAAAAATACAATTTAAAAAACTTTCTATAATTATCCTACAGCTATTATATGCTAAATTAAGGGAAAAAATCAAAGATTACAATTATAGATTAGCTGAGAATCCGCTTGTTTTAATAGCTTGCTGACTTTAGCTGTAAAATGCTAAGAATCTACCGGTTTTGATTTTTAATGGTTTGCAAAGAATCTGCTGGTTTTAATGGCTTGTTAACTTTAGCTGTAGAATGCTGGGAATCTACTAGTGACTTTCATTTCACAATAACTAAACCCAAGGTAAACATGCTAACTAAAATCCAGATTTTGACGTAAAAAGGAGAAGAGAACTCTCAAACTCACAAACTTTCGATTCACTCATACTAGAGTGGTATTATTATGTTAAACAAAGCTGAAAGTTGCACACACACTATATAAGTAAAGAATCTATTGCACATACTTGAACTTCTTTATTTAACTATTTTCTTAAGTGTCAAGGAGACCCTATGTCTTACTTGATGGAGAATGTGCTGCAAACGGAAGACGTTGTACGTGCTTAGACATTTTCAGCTTGCTGATTCTTTAAGTTTTTTCTTCTGCTTATTATAGCCACAAAATTATATTGAGTGACCCTTTTCCAGTTTTGTTGAGAACAACTAGTCGTGGTATCAATGCTACCATAAATTGGTTTGGTACTTGGTCTTGCTGTCCCCAATTCATAATGTTCATGAGAAGCTAGAGATAGGATTATAAATTCTTTATTTTCAATGTGTAGAGTTGATTTAGAAAAGGGACCTGTTTATTTCAATTGTTATCCAAACTTCTTTGCGGATCAGAATGGTGAATATTTTATCTACTTTTAACTTTAAATGCTCACCCTAAAACTTAGAGATAAACCCATTTCTACTACTATTAAACCTCAACTCAAAGCTTCTCCTAGAGGAAAATGTTCTTCTTGAGGCCAATCCTGAACATTCTAATGTTCTGTTCCCCGAAAGATTTATCATGATCTGACTGCCAATTCTTTTCGTTGGAGCCTGTACTCTAGGGTTCCTCCTCAGAAACAAGACTTCGGTCGGTTATAAATCACTGTAGGACATCCCAATAGATCTGATCGAATTCATTTTTCTTTTTCAAGAAGATCCACTTTACAGTCAATCAAGTTTATGGCAAGTAAACCATCAACCTCTTCAATTTAGCAAACATCAAGATGTCCATTCTGAATCAAGTATTCTACCTCTGTCCTGTGAAGATGCTGGACGAAATGGTGATTCAGCCTCCCATGAGTCACCACCGTGTTCTAAAATGCACAATCATACTGAACAGTTATATGTTATATCTGGAGAATTCTCTATTGATATAAATCTCCTCTTAATTGAGTTCTTTATGGAGAAAAATAAAGAAAAAGAAAATTGGTTTTTCCTTCAATAAGTTTCAAAGAGAAGCTATTCAAGCTAAAAATCATGCAAACTCCAAAAAAATACTTTCCAATATGTATTCCTTGATTGGTTTGAAGATGATTGTTATTAAAAAAAAAAAATTCATAATCACTTTTCTGAAACCTTTGTGGCTTTGAGAATGAAGCCGCCAGTACTACTATATCTATAACCACTTCTTGTCATCAAATTCTATTGCAATATCAACAACTTGAAGAAATTTAAACAATTTTCATGATAAAGCAGACGTGTGCTGCCTTTCAAAGTTAGTCTCGCTTCTGGAGATAATATGCCAGTTAGAAGGATATTTCAAATATTCAATAACAGAAATTATTCTAACCGATTTTTACACATTTTATCAAGCAGCTGTCATGCCGAACTACAATCATCATTTTCTTCTCATCCAAAGGGAGAAGTATAGAAGATCTTGTTATAACTCTCTCTCAAAATCTTGATCTTCATAAACTCAAAACTATTTGCAAATTCATAAGAGAATATTATTTCTTTATTCACTACTCTAAAGAGATAATCTAGATTTGGTGCAGCAAGATTTTCCGGCTTTCTTAATAATGGCTCTGGAGCTTCAAACCACCAGTGGAAATTTATAATGAAGCAACTCATAATAGTGATTTTGTACACAAAATTACAGGCAATCAGAATGCCTTAATATCATAGAATCCACTTCAAGCAAAAGAAAATTAATGTTCTTGCTCAGAATGGGGAAAAAAAAGATCTGACATGGAAAATAAGCACAAGGTTTGCTCTTCAGTTGCAAGAGACTCTTGAATTAACAGATTTTTTCCCACCATTTTTCAAAAGACCCTTATCTCATACAAAATTATCAAAGAACATTGATTTACTAATAACTATATCAATTAATTCAAGCCGAATACAATGGTAGTGTATTCAAAAATGTAATGCTGACTGATAGTTGAACATCAAATTCTTAATAATCTTCAAGAAATGGAAAAACAGTGCCTCTAAAACATAACAACAAATGGTCACAGAATTGCCACAATATTTCTTTGTGGAATTAATGGGCACTTAACAATTGGTAGCATAATTATACCAGTGAATCCGAGAGAGCCAGTTGTCTTAATGCTATTAGAGTCGAACAAGAAGGGGAAACATAACTGTTAAGGTAGATAGTGTTGCAGCTCTTATATATCATAACCAAATATTTCATAGGTAAACCTATTCAATTTCAAAGAGAATCCTCTCATATTCTTTTCAATCTCACATGTCCTCGACTTTTTTATTTTGTCAGTTTGAAGATATGTTTTCAGTATCCTTTTTAGAAGGGAAGGTTAATAGCTGCACATCCAAAATTAATTTCCTAAGAAGGTTCAGGGGAGTATTAGAGATATCACAATGAAATTGTTCTTTTTAAAGTTAAGATATTGTTCATAGTCGTGGTAAGCTTATTAATTCCAAAAATAACACTGGAAACTGTATTTGTAGTAATCATAAACTCCATGCTACAATTTAAAATTAAATAAAATGTATAAACTTTCGAAGGTCATCCCATGGTCAGTATGGTTACAAAAATGGTTTTTTCTCCTCCATCCAAAGCCAAAAAGGTGAAATAATCAAATGGTTTAGTTTGTCAAAAAAAAAAAAAAAAAGCTATTAGAGTCAAAACTGTATTAACAATAGCAGCAACAATAACGAACAGAGTCATATTCTCAATAAACAGTCTTTTCCTAAATATCAAGAAAAAAAAAAAGAACCTGAAAAGCACTTGGGATAGTGTGGCAGAGGCAGAGTATTTAATGATGATATAACTGATGCTGAATGCTTCTTAAAAACATAAACTGCTAGAAAAAAAAAAGTTGAGAGCATGTAATAAATATCTCGGAAAACAAACCTTCCAAGAGCAAGCAAATTGCCAAAGGAGAATGTTACTCCAAACTTGATGGGACTGAAGAAAACAAGCATGGACTGTCATAGAAAACATGAACACAAATGAGTCAATCCCATGGTAGTCAATACTTATAATGATCCACACATTTACACTATTATGAGCAGACAAGATCCTCTAGTTCTAACCTAAACATCCTAAGTAGGATTCTAAATGAAAATTATCATGCTTTCAAGCAAAATCAGCAAACATAAACGAATAAAAATGGTCCAGCACCACAATTTCTTGCAGGATTGGAAGTATTTGAAAATGATTTATCAAGTCCAACACAACAAGTTACAGCTTACCAAGAGTGTGCAAGTTATGCCAGCAACCAAGCACGTCACAAACCCATACAACCTCTGTATAGATGTTAATGAAGCACAAATTAGAAAGAGATAGCAAACAAAACGAGGAACTTTAGTCCGCAGTACATAGAACGTCTGCGTAATTGCCTATGATAATAACTTTTAAGGCCCTTAATGGGATCATTATAATAGTACAGATCCACAATTTTTTAGCACAATTCCCGCAAATTTAAACCAACAATAGCTCATTCAATCAAAGATGTAACATGCCCAAAAGGTTAATTGTTCATACGCGGAAGAATTAATTCTTCGATAAATGAATTTAGTTTTAGATAAATCATAATACCTGTTTGGTCGACAGAGTGCAGTTGCGATTGAAATCCTCCATGAAAGCGAAGGAGGACTCTTCTTGTGGTTGTTCTTCATCTTCAACCTCCATTCCCACCAGCATCTTCATCTTCTCAAACGCCTGATTCATCTTCTCCATTTTAGAATAATACAAATTACTGTTTCGATTTTGACCCAACTGAATATTCTGTTATACACAGTGAATTGTGATTTTCTTTATCTTTGGAGATCTGAAACACGCAAATTCTAGGCGATGGGTTTGTTAAATCTCATAATGAAAAGTGTACTGGCAGATGAGCAGTGAGCAGCAGGTGAGTAGGGGTTTGCTTTGGGCTTACAATTACTCTTTGACAGGGATTGTTGACCGGGAGGGGGTTGACAGAGTGGGGTGGTAGGGCGGGATTGGGGGTTTTATATATGGATCATGTCACATAGCACCCCCCCTCCAGTAATGGTCGGCCACGTGTTCATTATGTGAAAGTTTATGGATCATTTATATATACTAGTGCTATATCCATATAATGTATGAGTTTTGATATTTTAAAGGTAAATTAGTATATTAAATATGAATAGAAAACTAAATTATTGTGAAATTTCATTAAGTTTTTATCTAACATAATAATACACAGTCATAGACATTTAATCCATATACATGTTAATGCCTTCTCATTACAGTCCTTATATATAAATCAGAGTATTTATTAAAGACCACATGAATAAAAAGAAAAAACTTAACATTTGAAAAAAAAAGAAATATATAATCATAATATTCTTCAAATTTATCTTCTCTGTCTGCAATTAAGAAAGCTCAAAATCCTCTAATGAAAGAAATAACACAATTTCAAGAAAAAAAAAACTTGTAAAACTCAGTCATCAAATGCAATTCTTTATGCTAAAGCATTAAACAAAATTCAGTTTACAAATAGCATAAATAAACAATAGATGACATGTAATAATCATATAACTGAATGTACAAATGAATATGTGTAAATAAGGAGAGAAATGAGCAGCTCTATCTTGGAACTATGGTTAAAATTGGCTTAAAACACTCGGCTAAAAATAATAAGAAAAACAAATAAGAGGAAAGAAACGAGGCAGTTGACTGTAAATTGTTCTTCAAAATATTTATCGATATACATAATGAGGGTAAAACAAATTTTCACATAATAGAATGCACATAAATTTTAGACTCTCTGAAACTAAAATGAAATTTCTACAATTATATGAGAAAATTGTGCAAATACATGTGTTGTCGTGTGTATGGGTTTCAGTAATACTTTAATAGAGGTAATTTTTCTTGCTCATGATAATGCTACATACAATTAGTCATGAAAGACTGTGTGTGAAAGATATATGCTAACAAATGTGGAAAATCAAAGCCTGATAGTTTACCTTGTTTTTAGATCATGCTAACACGAGAAAATTTGGTGCCACAGTCCCTCTTTCACGAGTTACCTGTTTTGAGGCTCAATTAACTATTTCAATTTATCACCATCTTCAATAACTTTACAATGTTTCAACCCTATAAAACTAAACGCAGTTAAAACTAGATAATCAGTTCCACAAACACGGAAAAACTAAGCAACTCTTTCCGTTTGAACAAAAAACAATGTTAAGCAACTAATTCCATTTGAAGTGTGTTAGCTTACTTCAAGATCAATTTTGTACAAAATATTAATATGCTCGTTCAACATTTCACTTATTTCCAATTTGGATCAATATAAAAATATATTTTATAAGTAAGAGAGAAGAAAAGTACCTTCAGGCTTTAGGTATCAATTTTAGTCTTTACATCAGTATCACATTTAAGGCTTATGCTTCATTCTCCTGTATAAAGGAAAATTCTACCTCAAAAATTCAAAGAAGTTGAGCATTTAAGTGAGTTACTGGCAAATTATACATTTATTTATAGTAAAAAATTTGAAATT
>CAIGRN010114443.1:0-12495 GCA_903798345.1 Fraxinus anomala
TCAAATTTAGCTCCAAAGTCAGCCTCTGAACCATTTTTTTTCAACACAATGGGGATCACACTAATTCAATGGACATCATGATTTTAAAAAAAAAAAAAAGTGATGATGATGATGAAGAAAATGAACAAAGAAAGAAAGCACACATTTATAACTCATAAATAACTTTACCATTAGTATCCAGATTTCCTAGTCGAATAAGCTTTGGAATTTTAAGAACGAGGGCCAAGTCTGCGGTTGCACCTGGTTGAAAAGCTACAGTCTCAGCTCCAATCTCTTTGGTAACGTCGAGTATCCACCCAATTAATGTAGTATCAGCTATGACACAGCTAATCTTTTCATCACTGCTTTCACAGTTAATCTTCTCAATCAAACGTGTCAAATTTCCCGGCATCGTTCTTCTAAGACTTTCTAGTAACCCTTTTTTTCTTTCTTCCTCAGTTTGCAGTCCATCAGGAATCGAGAGTAATTCTATTTGGCTTTGCTCCTTATCTTCCTCGGACATCGCAGCAATAACATTTTCATGTACGTGTTCAGCGTTAACAAATGTAACCTTAATCCCACGATTTGCAATTTTTTGACACAATTTCATGAGTGGCATGACATGCCCTTGTGCTGGAAATGGCACAGCCAATACATGTGGTCTAATGTCCTTGACTGCCATCGATTCTTGGCCTTCTCTTGGATGCTGCATCTTTAAGAATATACAGAGAAATAAGGTTGTATTGAAGCTTGTTAGATTCAGGGGTGAAATATAGAGGTATTGAGTAGTTGGTAGCTGACATCGAAATATTTACGAGTGCCACAGCATTAAAAACGACGCCACACGTGTGAAGCTCTCCATTCCCCTCATTTTTATCACACAACTAATGGGAACGCGTGTCCAACTTTAAATAGGAAAGCTATAACAACATTGATGATATTTTTGAATAAATATGTAAATTTATCTATACTTCAAATATGAAATTAGAAGGGATCAAACAGGAAATCATAATGTGAATCATAGAACAATAAAGATATCGAATATGCCACTTTACAAAAAAAAAAAAAAAGGATTGATAGTTGGAATGACATAATAGGTGTTGACAAGATACGATTGAATGAAAAAATTGACTGTATTAAAAACAAACCAATAATGAAGTACCACGTGATATTATATCAATCACTATATCAAAGATGATAACACTGTAGCATAATTCTAATGAAATACACGATTAATCACCACAATTTTTATTTGATACATCATATTTAATTACAGTTAAACTTCTCAGTCTTTATTCATTGTAACAATTATTTCCTTAACATTTTTTCGTCTAACTCTTATCTCCAATTTTCCATCAATTAATATGTTTCATTCTTGATGAATATTTATATCAAAATATTTTGTTTCCATGCTTTGAAATGATGGAAAAAAAATTCACTTTTTATTTATTTATTTTTTGAAAAAAAATATGATAGAAAAATATATTTTACGTCATTTTAATAGACTTTTGAACACAAAATTGTTATTAAATACAAAATTGGTTAATTAATAAAAAGTTTAATGATAAGAATGCCATGAAAAAAGTTAGGGACAAAAGTGCTATAATAAACATAGATTAATGACTGTGAGTGTGAATGTAATTAAAATGTGGTACCAAAAAAAAAAAAATTTTTGTAATGTAAATATAATTACTCTTTACCAAATTTAAAATTGGATCAGTTCAATCCTCTAATCTTGATTTATAAATTCATGAATCAGGATCCTAATGCATAAAAATATACAAATGATTTTAAAATATTTCTTGTTAGCTGCCTTCTCCAACTCGAGGGTAATAATTTATGTACTTGGAATCATAACAACTCCTTTAGTCACCCAAATGGCCAAATCACTATATTGTTATTGTAAGGGGTTGTGCTTATTGTACATAGGGGACACCATTAGTGTACATAGGGGACACCATAATGGTGTCCATAATGTGCTTAGTGTATGTAGGGGGCACCATAGAGGTTGTGCTTAGTGTACATAGAAGGCACCATAATATAAGCTCCAATTTTTAATTTTTTTCAATAACACATTTTATGGAATTTATAATTTTTATCAATTTTTAATCACACATTTTATCATTTTTTATCAAAATTTAAAAAATTATGATTTTTAACTAAGCCAAATAGAGGCTAAAGTTGTAAAATCCGTTTTCCAATTTCATGTTGTTTGAAAAATAAAATCCACAAAATCATAGGAATTCGTTTTCCATGAAAATAAAGAAAATACAGTTTAAAGTGGTTGTACTTTGGACTTCGATTTCTATTTCTACGTTATAATCAAACGGTCAAAGTGAAATTCGTTTTCCTCGAATATGACATTTTTCATAAAATTCGTTGCAATCAAACATGACCTAGAATTTATAAACGTGATCGACAAGCCATTGCTTCTCCAATGTACCTATCATAATAATCAACTCTACAAACATGTATCATGTACAAATCATTTTCTGAATTTTCTAATCTAAGTACAAAAAAACATCAAAATGAGCATGATCTTTTACTTTATAAATGTTAGTGCATTGCTAAATAAATATATAGCATATGTTTGGTGGGAATTAAATTTTTAGTAAATTTTAATTAAAAAAATGAAAAAATATGAAGTTGAAAAGTTATGGGATTCATGAAAAATATAGTTAAAATGCAGTAGGCCATTATTATTTGAAACCTAATTCATTCTATCGATAGTATCGTAAAGAGGTTAACATTAAACCTTCAATATTGAATATTAGTATGGTACGCCGATTCCCCACTTCCCATTTCTCCTTCACACTTTTTATGACATAGACATACCTCTTAATATAATTATTAGGAATATAGAACGTTTTCAAAATATTTCTTGATTCGTGGACATTTGGAATTTTTTTTATTTATTGAAACTTTATGTATGCTCATGGATGTATTGACATACATGAACATGTTATTATAAGCATAAATGACATAAAACGTAGTAATCAAATATCATGTTCACGTAATAAAAAAGTTGGATAACATATACATTAAGACAAGAGAAGGTTTACTTACCTAAAATCATTAACAATTTACTTTTTAAATAGCAAATAAAGATGTTCCTTTGTCGTCTATGAAGTCAACGTGCCAAATCCTAGATCATTACCACTAATTAAGAAACTTCAACAAATACATATATTTTCTTTTCTTAAACCATATAGACATATCCTTAATATATATCAAGCCGTCCAATTTTTCTGTTTGGCCATTTATTTATTAAAAAATATGGGATTAAAATATTTAAGCATGCATGTTACAAGATCATATAGATTACGTATAAACATATAGATTTTTTTACAAGGACTTTTAAATACTTCAACACGTTCATAACATATATATACTCGCGTGTGTATATATATATTTCTAATAAATAATGATTACGAATATTATTTTTTTTTTTAAACAACCTTTGGAGACACTTTCGAGAAGAAACTTATATCCATATGCTACCAAAACATCATTAATATTTGGATTAATTGATACTTAAAGTGCAGTATCTTAACTTAAATTAAGATTTCGAGTTTCTATTGTATTTTCATGATATTAGACCATTACACACGAGACCACGGAGACGTTCAATTAATTGTGAAATTACTTGACAACCTATTTTCTTGATTTGGAAGGACCAAATGGATAAAACATTTAGCGAATTGAAAAAAAAGAAAAGATACCTCATGCTTATCAAATCTTGAAGTAAAACAAATAAAACAATTGAATGAAATCATACACATAAGTTATAATTAATAAATATAAAACTCTCATTTATATAATTATTTGTTTATCTTTAATGGCATACTCACGCTTAAATTTATAGATAAAATTCATTCAAGAAACCACAACACACCCCACCCCCCCTCCCCCAAACCACATGATTTAATTCATTTATGAACATGTAGTGATATCTATTATTGAACAAAATGCATGTGCCCATTTATATCATAAAATATAATGTCAATTACAAAAATTATTTTAAAATAAATTAACTATTCCAGTACCTTAATGAGAGGCTTGAAGCGGCGATCAAGAATTCCAAGAACGTAAAGCAAAAGTGGGTAGAAAGAATTGCAAGGTTTCTTTCTGATTTTAGGGCCATTAAGGGTAAGATTGTGCTAATTAACCAATTAGCAAATTCATTTAATTCAAAATTGTGCTAATTACCTAATTTGCAAATCATTAAGTTGACTCATTGGTTGGTTCCATTCCTTCTCTACTCTCCAAATATAAATCCAATTAAAATAGATAAAATGTATTTAAATTAAAGAAAAAGATATAAATGTTGTTAAGGTCAAGCCAATGTTCAAGTTATCTAGTGGCCAATTATAACATTATAAGCTTATTAGTAAATATCATGTTATGTATTATAGGTTTTATTGAATTGTGAGCATATTATAATTAACTTTAATTGGCACATTGATCTTGATCTTGAGCGTCCAAGGTATATTCCACTACAAAACATGGTTAGTCACAACAACGATAAATTAACATTGAATCTATCATTACACAACAACATACATATGAGCAAATTCATGAAAAGAGGAGCGTACGTGGCGTTACAATTATATTGTATAAATAAGACCATTCAAGTCTTTTTAAAGGTGAAATTTAATGATATGAGAAATTGAGTATTCTTAATTATGTGTCCAAATTCTAGATTCTTTTGAGTTATGAGTTTTTGATGCCTAGATTTATGACATTCATCGGTGCATCAACAGAAACAAGAAGGTTGCTTGTGATTTTCATGTTATCATACTTTTGTACACGCTACTCCATGTCACTATCACAATAATGTGTGTCATTGCTTCCTTCCCATGGCAAATCATCCACCATACGTTCATACACAACAAAGAGGAGGTCGACTATGTTAAAAAAATAAAATAAAAAATCCTCCTTTCATGCTTAGCAAAAAAACCATGAATAAAAGGCTGTAATAGTGAAAAAATTTAGGAAAGTTGGTGTATTGAGAAGTCAATAATAACAATATACTGTTATCAAAACCCTAAATATCAAATAGCCCTACATGAGATTGAGTGTATATCTTCCTCTAAATATCAAATAACCCTAAATATTCTCTACGTCCCTTCCAATGGAATCATTTATCAGAGTACAATGTTTATCTAGATGCAATCAAATCCGAATCCCTCGTCTCTTATCGACGTGGGTGATTAGTATAAGTCATACATTTATCTCCCAGCTCCTTTACAAGGAATTGTTTGGGGTTTTGAGATGAATTTCAATTAATTTTCTATATGAGGAAAAATCTCTGAGATTGAAGAAAATTGATGAGAAAAATGATTTGATGTTAAGCTTCATCTTTTGCTTCGGCATAATGCTTTGGAGTGTAGCTGGAGTTGTGTTATATACAACTAACTTTTTAAGCTTCAGATTCTTCAGCAAAATGCCTTTGAAGAAGAAGCCAACTTTTTAAGATTCAAATTCAACTTCAGCAAGATGCCTTGAAATAAATAGAAGCCAACCTATTATGCTTCAAACTTTGCTCAATATGATACTTCGGAGATAAAAGATAAGTTGTCCAATGGATGAGATAAAACTTTAAGTAGTTTTAAGATTTTAGTATTAGATGCAAAGAAATATTTGGAGTCCTTCAATTCACATTAACATGAAATTTGGATTTTGGGTACTATTGTTACGTTCATGAATTACTACCGTCCACTTAGATGCCATGTTGCCATAGAAAGGAGACCAATCGGTGCCCACATATCATGAAATGAACATTCATGTCTCGATCATCAAGACTTGCTTGAACAAAGGAATGCGTAAGACTTTAACACTTACCTAAAATATGATTTTAAGCATCGGACCGCCTCAGACATGGACGGGCTCAAAATTCTGAAAAATCAGCCTTGACATTAGTGCAACATGCCCTTTACGTAAAAATAGAATGTTCTAGAAAAAATCGTAGAAATGCAAATATCAAGAAACTTTAAAAATGGAAACCTAATTATGACTTTCGATAAAATAATAGAGAACCGTCAAATCACAAAATTGACTAAAAAAAATCCTCATGGATCTCCTATAAACAGGTTAATGCATAATCAAGAAAGGAAACTTAAAATACAAGAAATTTAAGAGGAAAAACTATACATTGACTTTAAAAAAATATTATATACTTTGTGAGATCAACAATTACTATAGTACATGGTGTATGCATATAAAGGCATATCTTGAAAGTCAATCCCAAAGAGACTTCGAACAAGCAACTTAGAGGAATGATCCAAAGCTCTTAATATGATTGATGGCACTTTGATGATACGATTTTCCAGAAAGTTTCAAAGCTTGTACCATTAATCAAGCATTGGAGATTCTGGAAAAAATCTACAAACATGCGGACGAAGTGAAAAACATCCAACTCCAATCTTTGAAAGGATAACATGATGCTCTTTCAGTGAAGGAACTTGGATCAATTTTATATTATTCCACGAGTGTTGGTGATATTAAGAGATATAGAAAAGAACTAAGTGATTGAAAGAATATTTCGATCTTTGCATGACAAATTCAACTTTGTTATGTGGCAATCAAGAATCAAAGGATTGAGAAGAAATTGCCATTAATGAAATCGTAGGCACTTTGCAAGCTCACAAGAAAAGATTGTTGATGAAAAGCAATAACCAGTGTAGCAAGTCTTAAAAACAAGTCTATTTTTTTTTTGGAAAATAAGGATGGAGAAGAACAATAGAAGTGAAACAGGTCGAGGATATGGAAGAGATCGAGGAAAATGAGATATTTTTTTTCTAAAACTCATCAATTAGCAAAGGAAACTCTCATTATCAAGCATATGACTCGAGGGGACGAGGAAGAATTTTTTATTTTTTTTAAAGATGACGATAAAGAAGAAATTAATGATGGGGGGAAGTGGCAAATCTCAAATAGAATGTTACAATTGTCACAAATTTGGCCATTATCATGGGATTGTAGGAGTTAAATCTAGACTAAATGTCCAACTACATTGAACACAAAAATGAATGAGAAGAAACTTTAGAATCATCTTAACCCTACAAAGTACAAGAAGGAGAAAACAATTCCTGGTACTTAGAACTGTCTCCACTAATCACATGTGTGGACACAAATATATTTTCATAGAGCTTGAAGAACGAAATGGTCATATAACTTATGGAGATGCTTCAAAGGTTCAAGTCAAGGGAAAATTTGGAAAAACAAATAAAGAATGGAGTTCACAATATATTTCAAATGTATGAACCGTCCATGAAAATAAATATTTTGAGTTCGGGCCAACTTTTGGAGAAAGGATATGACATTATAATGAAAAATTAACAAATGACAATTCAAGATAAAACTAGAAAATTTCTTGCTTTGAGTTTTATTGACAAAGAATCAAATGTTCTTGTTGAACATTTAAAGAGTAGAAGCCAAGTGCTTGAAGGCGTGTATAAAAGATATAACATGGCTATGACATGACATTTGACCATCTAAACTTGATAGTTTGAATCTCCAGGGGTAAAGGAACATTGTGAAAAGGCTTCCATCGCCCAAATCAACTTTTTGAAGGTTGCCTATATGGAGAGAAATCTCAGAAGACTTTCACAAGAGAAGCATGTTTCCAAGTAACAATGCCACTTTATAGGTGCATGCACGTATTTGTGGTGCAATTACACCGTATCACTTGGTAAAAGTAATATATTGATGATTTTTCTTGCAAAACATGGGTATATTTTCCTAGATTCTAATGCATTTGAGGCTTTTAAGAATTTCAAGGCGATGGTTGAAAATCGAAGTAACTACAGGATCAAATATTTACGCTCAGATCGTGGTAGTGAACATGTTGGCAACATATTTATGACGTTTAATGAAGAACGTGGCATCATCATTCTTTGACATGTTCCTGTGTAACCTTGCAAAATAGCATAGGGGAGTCGAAAAATAAGACCATCGTGTAAATGGTTCAAAACATGTTGAAGACGAAGAACATGCAAAAGGAGTTGTAGGTTGAAGTTGCTCATTGTGCTGTGTATTTGCTCAATCTTTATCCAACTAAAATTGCACAAAATATGACTCCACAAGAAACTTGGAGTGTATTGCATTGCATCTATGGATTTTTGTGAGCATTGCTTATTCTCATGTTCCAAAATAATGGAGGAGCAAATTGCATAAAAAAAAAAAAAGTAAATAGTATATCTTCACTAGTTATGCATCAAGATCAAAAGGCTGCAAACTCGACAGCCCAATGTATGAGAAAGTATAACTGATTGAGATGTTGAGTTCGAAGAAAACAGTATTTGGGAAGCACAAGCTCAACAAGGTCAAAATCCCTTTTGACCCCTCAGCCAACATTACCATTGACTCCACAAGTTGTCATGTGTTTTTATGAATGATATGACTTTTACATGGTCTTCGATAAAACGACCTATCTTTATGCTTTTAAGTTGTGAAGCGAAGTATGTGGTTGTTTGCATCCTGCGTTTGACAAGCAATTTGGCTTTAGAAATTTATTAAATGAAGTTCATTTGCAACAAAATGACCTGACTCATATTTTCGTGGATAACAAGTCAGCATTTTCGTTGGCTAAAACTCATGTTTTTTATGATTTAAGCAAACACGTCGACATGAAGTATCATCTTGTAGGAACTATGTTGACAAAAAATATGTGGTGTTTAAGTTTTGAAGTCTCAAGATTAGATTGTAGACTTTTTTCAGCAAAGCCATCGAAGATTAATACATTTTCAAAGTTTCAAAGTTTATTCGGAGTTACTATAAACCAAACCAAGTTTAATGGCCACATTGGAAAAATAAAATTGATTTGTAGATAAGTTAATTCATTTTTATTTATTTTTTTAACTGTGATCAACATGTATTCTAATTAATGAATACATATACAATGAATTTGTTCACTAGTGGATTCATGTTCTTACAATATACATGAATAGTGATGGGACTTGTTTAGATAAATATTCGTAAAGCCTATAAATGGCTAAGCCCGATACCTAATTCAAGTGGTAAGAGCAAAGTCTTGTAAGGAAACTGACCTAAGTTTGAACCTCCTATTGGGGGATGAGTGAAATCCATTGACCCCTGATAAAATAAAGAAAAGAAGCCTATAAATGGCTTATGAATGTAGTCATTATGATAAATCAATCCCTGATAACCAAGAATATGCTTCATTTTTTCAGATGACCGATGAATGTTTCTAAATTCTTAAAAGAAGATCCAGACTCACTAACACTCCTTTGAGCCATTTCTCTTAGTTTCAGAGCATTGGCTTTCACACTGCGATCAGAAAACAACATTTCTATTTTAGTTATAATTTCATGCCTTGATCTGAGGCCATTCTCATCACGATTCAGTCTCAAACCAACCTTCCATATATCACAAATGTAGTTCTCATTATGAAATTGATCTGCAAAGTAAGGCCAACACAAAAAAGGAACGCCTAAGCTTAAGCCTTCCATGGTTGAGTTCCATCCACAATGGCTCAAAAAACACCAGACAGAAGAATGAGCCAATACTTTTTCTTGAGGTGCCCATTCTACAATTTTTGCGCGTTCTGCCACTCTTTCCCTGAAGCCGTTTGGGTACTCAGCTTGGGATCCATTCACTAGATTTGATCTAACGACCCACAGAAAAGGCCGACCTGAAAGTTCAAGAGCTAGCGCTAGCTCATTTAGTTGATCTTGAGATAAAACAGCAACGCTGCCAAAAGAAACATAAATCACCGAACCATCTGGTTTTTCATCTAACCAGCTTAAACAAGCTGTGTCCTCCACCCAAAAGCTCCCACCACTGGCACAAGATTTCGAGTTATCACTCCTAAGCAATGGTCCAATCGATAAGAAGTTGGGAATCAAATTACAAGCTGATGATTCAAGTTCATAAAAAGTATTGCTGAGTATCCAAGAAGCATGATGTACTGATTGTCCGGCAGTCAGAATACATTCAAACAATATCTTTTGACCCTTTAGGTCACTCGGGATGCTCCATAACAGTTCATTTCTTCTCCACGGAGGTACATCATGTGACACCTTGATCAATTCATTTTCCATCATAAATCCTGCAAGGAGAGCAAATTGTTATATGTATCCCAATCTCCAACACCCTGACCCCCAAAAGGAAACGAAAACTAAAAGAAGAAGAATAAAAGGATCAAAACGAACGAACAAACAAAACTTGCTATTTAATTTTACCATTTATATCGAGATTTCCTTCTTCAATAAGCTTTGGAATATGAAGTTTAAGGGCCATGCCTGCGGCTGCAAAAGGTTGAAAGGCTACTGGTTCAGCTCCCATCTTTTTGGGAATGTCTAGAATCCACCCAAATGTAGTATCAACCATGACATGGCAAATCTTTTCATCCTTGTTTTCACAATTAATCTTCTCTATCAAATCTGTCAAATTTCTAGACATCGTTCTTCGAAGACTTTCTATTAGCTTAAAAACATCATCTCTATCATCCTCAGGAGGCAGTCCATCTGGAATCGACATTAGTTCTATGTGGCTTTGCCTCTTATCCTCCTCAGACATTGCAGCTAGCACTTTTGCATGTATGTACTCTGTGTTAACGAATGTAACCTTAATCCCACGATTCGCAATTTGGGTCGACAGCATCATGAGCGGCCGGACATGTCCTTGAGCAGGACATGGCACAGCCAATACATGTGCTCTCTTACACTTAACTTCCATTTTTCGGTTGTTAACTAATCTCCTTGAGTTATTAATGTCTTTGCGTGTATTCGTGAATGAACAGATTCGAGAGATTAATAAAAGAAATGACCATAGATTAGGACTGGTACTATTTTATTTGGAACTTTTCAATGATGTAATCATCTATGAACTTTGTCTATAAACAAGTAGCAGATGTGAAAATTATCTAGTATGACAGACGAAGCTATTGTTTTGTTCTCTTGGCGTTCTTGTTTGGCATTTAGGCTCGCTGAGGCTGATGAATTTAGTTTCTATCGCCATACAAGCAAAGTATAACAAATGTTGATTATGTTAATTAGCTCATTACCAAGTGTTAAATATGTTGCTATCTATTGAGCCTGTGTCTATCTGTGTTTGTATATATGTATACATTTGCATTATTTGTGTCAATTTCTCAGTTATTTCATTCATTTGGACGACGCAATCTTTCCTCTTTCTTTTAAATTGCATTCTCTTGTTGCCCGTGTGTTTACGCTTAGTCATAAATGAATCAACTTTGCTGATTTTCGAAAATAAGTAGGATGTCATTCAAGTTGCAGTATCAAAAAAAAAAAATACCGATTAGACTGCTCAGCCTTTTTCAAATAAGATAGGTGGATGCGATCTTATGTGTATAATCGATCATGTGGTGTTGTATCGCTTATTTTATTTCAATTTTCGTGCAACGGGGGTTCATTTGTCTAATGATCTAAAATTTCGTACATAAACAAATTTCAGACGTGAAAACTTTCTAATATTTACATCAAGCTATTGTTTTCTTTTCTTGGCGTAATACTCTTTCTTTTAAATAAGGCACAGTTTTTACATCATTTGTATTTAGATTCAATGAGACAAAAGCATGCCTGCGCTGAGAATCTAATTTCTGTTGTCATAGAACCTCTAATCTATCTTACTAGTGTGTATATGTTTGTGTCTGTGAATATATTTGCATTATTTGTGTCATTTTCTTTAGTTATTTTCTTCACTTGGGTGTGCAATCTTTTGGATTTACTTTCTACCATTGCTATGTTCATGTCACGTCCAATGTTATATCACTACATATTAAAAGAGGTAAAATAAAAAAAGGCAGACACGTGTCGCCATTTCCAATCGTCGTAAATCCTCTTCTTTTTTTCTTTTTTTTTAATTCCCTTGAAATTCGTCAAAATTTTCCACATTCCTGCTTGTCCATTATCTCACGCAACCACCAACTCCTCCTCCATTTTCCCACGCAACCTTTCATTCCAAACTTCTCATTCCTTTTCATTTGCAAGCTAATGTTGTCAAACAATAGATTTTTTGCTCATAGAAGAATTTGGCAAACTCGTGCAATTGGAATACACCTCAGGTTTGGATTATATTTTCCGCCTTATTCATTTGTTTGAGTTTGATAGCTTAAACTAAGCATTTGTTTTATATGTGACTTAAATCTCCCTTCTCTCAATAATGGAAATGTCCCAACTGTACATTGTTGATGCACATCCATGGTTCTATATGATAAAATGAGGAGGAAAAAAAATTGTCTCCGTCCTGCACGAAGACAATTTTATGTTTGACTGCGTGGGTTTAGTGACTTTAGTCTTAAAATCGATATCGATGCTTTAGATTAGAAAGTTGAGTATGGATCGTGAAGATTTCGTTGACTTATTTAAACAAATTTGTATGTAATTGAAAAAAATATTATGGGTAGAAAAAAAAAATTCTCCGTGCGCACCTCCGTGATCCGTGTAGACGAAGGTAAGCTACACGGAGGCGCCCTCCGTGCGCGCATGGAGTTTTTTTTTTTTTTGGCCAATAACAATATTTCTTAAGGCA
>CAIGRN010114446.1:0-13504 GCA_903798345.1 Fraxinus anomala
ACTAAAATGAAAGAAAATCAAAGTGCAAATAGTCGAAAGATGACCCGGAAGAAAAAATGAAGATGTGAAAGAGTCAAAAACCAATTAAGCGAAGGAATGAAGTGTTGAAAAAAAAGAAGGGAGAAAAGAGATCACGAAACGAAAAAACAGAGCTCACGGACCAAAACACAAAGAATGAAAGTCTGCTTGAACTATGCTATAGCATAGTTCATTTAGCCATGCGGTCGCATGGTGTGATGCAGGGCTTTCCAAACCTGAAAATGGTCGAACCATATCATAGTATTGAAATGTACTATGCAATAGCATAATGTATTTTTAGAGGAAAAATTCTGATTTCCATTTATGATTTCAATTCTTATGAAAACAAATCTTGTGACGTCTTTTAAAAACCTAGGGCCGTCCAAAATGGGGAGAACGCATTACAACATATTCTAAGAGATTTTGGGAGTATAGAATGAGGTAAGAAAAACGAAGATCGATTCCAAGACTCGAAGATTCAATTCAAGATTTGTCCGAGTGATGTCGATTCTTCAATATTTCTTTTATTTTCTTCTTCATAACATGTTGGCTAGATTTATTTGTGTTAGGAGAATGATGAACTTTGTAATTTGAGTTTTTAATCTTTAATTTACATATTTGCCATTGAAAACACGTTGTTGAATTTTGAATGATTTACATGATTATCTTCTCTACGATTATTGTGTAGGGTAGTTGTATGAATTTGGTAGCTCATTTTATGCATTTGAAAGAAGAAAAATAGGTTCGACATAATGTAAATCGTCATA
This sequence comes from Fraxinus anomala, assembly GCA_903798345.1. Taxonomy (NCBI): domain Eukaryota; kingdom Viridiplantae; phylum Streptophyta; class Magnoliopsida; order Lamiales; family Oleaceae; genus Fraxinus; species Fraxinus anomala. Next base: position 786 of record CAIGRN010114446.1, read on the forward strand.
AGGTCTGGTAGGAAATATAAATATAGCGCTATGTTTTATATGAATCTTTAAGTGTTCATAAAAAATCATGCACTCTTATATATTCGCATCCGTCATAAAAATATAATCGAGTCATATATGAGAGTAAGTTTTACATTACTTGAAAAAGATTGTTAAATTAAATATGAACATTTATTTGTCAAAATTAAAATTCAATTGTGTTACCGAAGTATAGAATTAAGATTAAAAGAGATTATTGTATGAAAATTCAAAATCTTAATGCGTTTGTCATTTATTAAACATTTTTAATAAATTTGTAGTTAGTATAATTAACATTTAATTTATTCATAATTACACAAGTGGATTCATTTATTTATAATTTTATTACAAACAAACACATCATATTATTCTTGTTTCGTTTAAAATAGCGTTAATTAAAATTGAATTAATCAATCTCTGTAGAACAATAATTAAACTCAAAATCAACTTTATTATTTGTTAACAAACCATACACTTGAAGTAATTTTAATTCGAAATATGTTTTCATAAATAATGAGGGTCAAAAGGATTGATCGAAAAAAATCTTTAATTCTTATTATAGGATCGTGATTTGATCTTCAACTCACTTGTGCAACCCTAGCACAATCCAGGGAGCCATAAAGACATCATTCCGTCTGCTTACAGCACGAGTGATTTTAACTTAGACAGATATAAAACAGCAGTAAAAAATTATGTAGGAAAGCTGAATTCAAAGTAGATGAGTTCCCCTCCCCTAATAACCATGCAAGGTTATTCTAAGAAAAAGGCAAATATGGTAACACCAACAAAACATGGATATGCGTTTAATTTCGAGAATGAAGTCAGGAGGTAGAAAATAGATTGCTCCGAAATGGAAATAACAGAAACAAAATCAATAGGACAGATCATTCCCAACAAAATTGTCATTTGAAACAACACACTTCCTATTTCAGTACTGGATAGGAGCAATAATATCAAGTTGACTGCCAAGTTTCTCCTCGGCCACCTTCTCTGCTTTGACCCTCAATTTTGTCAACTGCTTCTTCCTCTCGTATGTGGCCTGAGCCCTTTCCTTTCTCTTCTTCTCAAGCTCCTACAGCATATAAATGTTATTTATTAGATTGTATGATCAAATACATTGAATAATGCTATCCGTGATCATCCACATGCAATGTGGCAGTGATGTGGGATGAAATGATAAGGTGAATCAAACGTGTGGGTATCAGACCCACTTTATTGGCCTTATCTTTTAATGTCAAGGCACATGGGGATCATCCTGAGTTTGTATAGATAGCATTACTCAATACTTTAATCATAAAGAAAATTAAGTCATAATACTTGAAAGATCAGAGTTGAACATTCATCATAAATCCAAGCAACACAGGTTAAAAGGTCTGGTTCCAGTCACTAACAAATTGCTTGAGACTAAACATCTGAGAAGTAAATCCACGTGGAACAATAAAGAATGGACTGGTACACAAATTTAAGAAATATTCTATAACATTGGTGAAATCCATAATTGAAACAATATAAACAATCGAAAGAAAGCAGACTTAGCAATGTGAACAAAAAACAAAGCATAGCATCTAAACTCACCCTGATTGTGTCGTAGTGGTTCCATCCAACTTCGGATGATAGTCTACCCAATAAACAATATTTGTGTCCAGCTTGAAGCCTCAGAACCCTAATTATAAAAAAGCCAACGAGTTAAAAGACATGGACAACACACACAGAATAATAAGGTTCCTTTTGTAAGACTCACTTGAGAGCATCAGGAATAACCATCCTCTTGATCTTGTCATATGGGGGTGGGACACCCTCATAAACCTTCAAACGAGCAAGAGCAGCTGCTCCTCGCTTAGTCTTGTGGGGAATCATCCTAAAAATGAATCAAAACATAACATTAGACTAGACATATCACTTCACTGGAAATTAGACTACGATATGATCCACAGATACAGAAGAAAAAAATATCTTCACTTGCACAAAATTGATCTTCAAGTACAAGAATCGAATAGGTATTTTCAGTCCACACAAATGAAAAATCCATTAAGGCAGAGGATTTAGCATTTGCATATTTCGAACTCATGCAATACCTTCACACCAACCATATTAATAAACAGTATTCACCCAATAACATGTTCGTCGGTCATGCAACCACAGACAGGAAGAATAGTCACTAATATAAAACAAAAAACGTAGAAATACATATTTGAAGTTCCAACTGTTACATGCTAGCTCAGCAAAATCTCATTCAAACAGCCCTACAATCACAAACCAAAAGTAAAGAGACATGCATGGGAATCCATCAAGCCGAAATTCCAAATTGCTATGTTTAACATAATATAATACTTCACAAAAAGGAAAATTTATGCACAACTGATAGAACAACAAAAAAGCATCAGCAACAAACATACAAGCTAAGAGCCCTAGTGTGTATACAAACACTCCAAAAGAGGTACCAATTTATCTATACAAGCTTCACATACAACAAAACCAAACATTGCATTTCCAAGATTGCAATAATAACACGAGTATGTCTCTATTCACAAATCTCATGTCTATATTCACAAATCTCACCACACAAAATTAAAATATAAGAAGTATCCACATTCCTAGAACATGTTCACATATCTTTATAAAGAGAAACACCAGATAAGCAGTACACTTCAATCCACAAACTAAACATATAAAGGCCATTAACATGAAACAAGCATTCCTTTTAAGTTAAAAATTCACACGGCAATATATTTCATCAAATAATTTCGTAATTCCATACCCACGGATAGTGCGCCAGAGAATCTTGGAAGGAGCCCGGAAGTGGATCGGGCCATGAGATGGCTTGGTGTTCATGCGCTTACGGAGGAATCTTAGGTACTTCATCTTCTGGCGGACAAGTCCACCGGAGAGGCAAATTTCTTCGCATCTGACCACCACCACTTTCTGCCCATTCAAGAGCTCCTTGGCTAGAATGGAGGCCAGGCGGCCAAGCATGTGGTGTCTGGCATCTACTACTACTCTCTTCGCACAAATACCCGACCCGGAAACCATTTTCTCTCACTCACGGGGCTGCCGTTGGTATGTATCAAATGAGGAAGATGAAAGAAAAGCTAGGGTTTTTCATTTTTGGCAGTTGGGTAATTATATACGGATGCGTTTTATTTGGGCTAGGTTTTGATTTATAAGCCCATCTGTACGTAGATCCATTCTTAGGGCCCAAATCATAGATTTTTTTTCTTCTTTTTTCAAAATGTTTATTTTCAAAGATTAAGTAGAAGGAATATTAAGGCCCTGTTTGAAAATCATTTTCATTTTCATTCTCATTCTTCTACTCATTTTCAACCACACATTTTTCAATAAAATAATATTTTTCATCACATCAATAAGTTTTCCTTTTTTTTCAACCACACATTCTACATCAATTTACTATTTCAAAATACATTCTTTTCCCAATAATTTCCAATCAAACACACCCTAATTTGATATATAAATATTGGTGGGTAAAATTTCAAGATAGACTCTTACTACATTTTTGATGAAAATGACTTTAAATTCTAAATTTTATTTGAAAAGGTCATGTTATTATAATGTAAAATATTTTATTGTAGTAATAGAGAGACGTGAAATTGACACACACTAAATTGATTGCGAAAGAATAACTAAGTTGGAAAAGTCAAATCCATAACAAAGGGTTCAAATGCGAGACAATTTAAGAATGTGAGATACTGTACACTAAGGTTTTATAGCCCCGGGGGCCATGCTTTTTTTTATCGGGCGCGGGCCCCCTATTGCGAGGGGATTATACACCAAGTTGTACAAATAGCCGAATTCTTCAAGAATTTAGGGGGAGAGGCTATGATTTTGGTAATAACGTGTGCTTATAAATGGGCCGATAAGTGTCGTTAGTAATTTGAGAGCTTTTAAATTTTGGATTGCTTTTGTAAGCCTATTTGTACAATCGTAGATCCATTATTAAATAAATGTTCCTCTACTTGCTACCCCTTCAGTTAGACTAGATGGGATAGTGAGAAAGAAGATGCAAGAAAGAAACACGAGAATATTTTAGAATTTTTATGAGATAAATAGTTTTAAGAATTAGTAAAATAAGTATTCTCTCTAAAATATTGACACTTCAAATTCTTATATTCATCTCAATATGTCCAAAAGAAATATGAATCTATATTATTTTTACCTTATCGTCACAACGAACGTCAGGTTAACTTCACCTCCTCTATTAATAACTTATCAACAATTGCCAATCACTTATGAGGTATAGATGACATCCCTGGTTGAGCTCCATTTTTCTATAAAATGCATTTTTTTTTAAAAGAAAACTCATTTTCAACAACATTCTCCATAATGGAATCCAAATACACAAACAGCATTATGTTCTTGTTGGACGTTCTCAAGTAGTTTTGACCTTGTTAAAATGCCTTTTTAATGCATGCTATTGGGTGATTCATGTTGTGTAATGTGCAGGTTGAGTAAATTAAATTATGTACAAACTTGTAGCAGATTGGAGTAATTTGATTTTGGTGATTTGGTCTAAAAATTTAGTTGATATGTTCATTCTATTTTAAATGTGTGTCTTATTAAGACCCCATGATTCGATTGAAATACCGCTGAGACCACGACGATTCAATCAAAAATCCTAAGCCACAGGCAGGCTTAAATTGACATTGATCATAACTCAATTGATTCGCAGCCGAGCTACGATCAGATTAACATTTTTGGATCCTAGGAAATGTCACAAGCTCCTCCACAAAAGCTCTCTCGTATATAACAATAGTTTCAATTTGAACAAATCATGGCGTGAATTCGAATGGCTGTGGTGGCGCGGGCTCCTCATCAACAGCCATTGCAGAGGCAGAACTCTGTTGTCCAGTAGCTGATCCACCGGGATTTGATGCTGCTGATGAGGGTCCATCAGTGAGCGACAATACTTCAGGTTCATTAGGACGAAGATCTTTCAACAGCACAAATCCCGACTGTGCTGACTTCACCGGCACATATCTGCTCTCTTCAAGGAATTTGATGTATTTTTCTTGAGCAGGAACCACTCTGGCTGGATTGGTCAAGATTTCAAAAGATGGCTCTGGTTCTGCCTTCTTCTCTGCGGGGATATCAACCTGAAAATAGTGAAGGTGAAAAGGCTAGTTATCAATAATCCTGTTAGTCATCACAAGGCAATACCCATATCGCACACAAAAAAAAGAGGAGTCGTCAAGGATATAAAACATGGCACCATATATGAATGCAAATGGCAGTATTAACCTGCATGGAGTCCCCATCCTTGTCGCTTGATTTCCCCTTTCCCGGACTTGTGACGGCAGGACTCGGTTCTGCTCCAGATGTCTTTGGGGCATTAGCCTTCTCTAGCTCTTTCTTACTAGCCCTGGCCTTAGCTTTTGCAGATGTTGATAAAACTGCGGTAGGAAGTTTAGCAGTCGAAGCAGCGGTGGGTACACTAGTTGGCTTAGGATATTCAAACAATGAGGGCTTTGCATGTGACAGGAACTTGAAGCTTGGCACTTTCAGGTCATAGTTCAAACCAATGAAAGCAGTTGGCGAAAATGACAAGCTAATGAAATATATAAGTGGGTACCAGTACCAAAATTGACTGAACACAGCAAGACCAACAACTGCAGTAATTTTATCGTGCTTCGTCTTTGAAAGTAATTTGATAGTCACATTCCTTCCACCAGCATCCAGGATTCCAGAAGCTAAAATTGCACCCATCTTGCTCATAGTGTCTTCATGCTTGTCAAGAATAATTTTTTCCAGTTGGCGCCTACATAAAGTGAAAATGCTAAGATGGAGAGAAAAAAATATATAAGCAAAGCAAATGTTAAAAAAAAAAAAGCAATACCTGAATGCACCAACACGAGAATCACTGGCTTCACTGATCTGGATCATCACCATGGCCATTGCAATCAAAGCACCTTGACGAACAAAGTCAACAACATCTGATGTTAAAGGCTCCAGCAATGATATGGCCTCACTCAGACCAGTACCAGCGCATGAAATTCCAACGGCCAGTGCTGCACCATATCGAACATGTGGGTTGTAGGACTCGGATAACAGGGATACAATTCGAGGAGTCTGCATATGAACAGCAGTAAATACAATAAGCAGAAATCTTCGAAGTGGGGATGTAGGGAACACCTCATGCAACAAACCTAATCACTCTCCTCTTTTATAGATAAATATATACACACATGCATGGAATCTTTTCAGTACTATTATCTCAAAACAGTTCGTTAAATTCTATGATCCAAAAGTGTTGAAAATAAATTTCCAACTACATAAAGTCGTCGCTCAATGGAATCCAGATAACCACTAATTTACAAGCTTCAAAGCAACAGAAAAGAAAAGGCACCAACCTGTTCTGGATCAGCATACAAGACAAACCCTAGAGCCAGAACAGCTGTCCGCCTTACATCGTCACTCACATCTGATACAGCAAAATGCAGAAGTTGACGGATGGCTTTATTGTTACCTGTGCCCTGGTATGCCAATGCCAAAGCATACATGCCACCATAACGTAGTATAGGGTCTTGATCCCGAGTCATTTGCTCAATAAGTGTATCAGCTTCTTCCTCTCTTCCATAGACCGTAAGAGCTATCCCCAATGCCAAACCCCTGCCAAGACGTCATAACCAAATAAAATAGTAAAGAAGTGTTTAGACAGAATCATCATCCTAGGCTTTGATAACAGAAGCAGTCTTCACCTGATAATCTTCTCATGCTGAGTCTCGTGTGCATAAGCAAGCATTTCACCAGCCTTCTCACTGGCCGTTCCAACCATCAATAAACCCATACTAATACCAGCAGCTTCACCAGCTACAGCACTGTCAGTGTAAAGCACGTTCTTAATGTCATCGAAGACATCGTTATCTGCAGTTCCCAAAGAGGCCAAACCAAGACCTAAGCAAGCACCATGCTGGATAACCTGCACCAATCAAAGTTTTCAGTTGAAAATATCAAATGGAGATTTATAGGAGTGAATAGGGAGATATCCTTGCATAAAAAGGAAGTACCTCAACATTAGTACTCCGTAGACTATCACGAAGAAATTGTTTAATGCCTTCCCCATGGTTAGCATGAATCAAACCTAAAGCATATAATGCTCCACCTTCAGAATAAGGACTACCGCCACCACCAGCCCCACCCTGCGGCAGGTAAGGAGCCATGAGCGATCTCCCCTGCTTCAGATGGCCTCTGTGAATAACACCAAGTCCTGCTGTTGCACTAAATTTAGCCCAATTTGTGGCCCTGCTTAACCAGTCCTGATCATTCACTTGCACAAGTTAGAAATACTGAAATTAAATAAACAATATATGATAAAATAAAAGCGACAGGTGAAATTTTAATTTACCAGATTCTCCCGAAGAAATGTATCCACAGTTGTTCCAGCATGCATAATTGCATTAGTATATATAGTTGCACTATGACAGACACTATTTCTCATCTCAACAGATTGCTTTATTGTCTTGAGAACGAGGAGATCTGACCTGCAAACAGATAACGAGCCGACTGTTTATCAGACTTTTGACAACCTTCTTTAAGGATTTGTTTATGAATCTGATAAAGACTCAATATATGATATAAGAAACAAAATGGAAGGATGATTTCTCACTTGTTATGACTGTATAAGAATTGCAGAGTCAACTGTATTGAATTCTCTCCTGACAAAATTCCTCTTATTTTTGTTATCCTTTCAGCAAAAATTGCCTCACGAGGATCAGGACTAGGCGTATTCCCATCTACTTGGCTCCCATTTGTCATTTGCACATCCTCAGTTGTGGTGGTGTTTCCACTTTGCACAGAACCTGGTTCAGGAGACCCTGAATGCGCGGGTTCTGAAGGTTGTGACTTGGGACTTGGGAGCCTGTTTCTCACACTAAGAAGGAAAGCTTGGTGTTCGTTCTCCACAAGATCGAAGGCAATCTGAAACGCCAGTAGAGCATCCTCCTTATTTTCTGATCGCAGAAGTTTCTCCAGTATGCTTGCAACACCATCTGGCTCATCCAAAAACATTAGCCGCTGACAAATGCTCAAGTAATCTGGAGATGGCAGTTGCTGATATACTTTGACAAGAAGCTGAAGCACCTGTATTGCACAGGATCAGCGTGTTGATAACAATCAAAAATAATTCTTGAACATTTAGTTTGAAATGCCTAATAAGTTTTTCCTTATTAAGAAACAGTAAGAAGATAATTTAATATACAATAATGACGGCCATCCAAACATAAATATGGTGGAGGAGGTGGATCTGGCTTGCTAACTGTAAGCTAGCAAACTCGTGGGAACTCATTATAATGATGGCAACTTTTATAATAAGCAAAAATCTGAGGGACCTCATTATAATGATGGCCTTAATTATAACAAAAGAAACAATACATGGAGGACGACATTCCCTAATACAAACTGCTCAAGGTAGTGTCAGAGCCATAATTTGCATCCAGAAATCCTACACCAAAGTCACTACAGCTGTTCAACTTGAAGGTTGACACTGATAGTGTACCTAGATGCAAGTAAAATATTAATTCATTCTTTGTTATTGCCAATTGATTCTTTATACAAGAAAGTAAATTGTTCAGAGCCTGAGCATAGTTACAACCATCAAGCAACTGAAAAATCCTAAAATTCCTGATTGCTTTGAGAATTTTCTGGTCACCAGGAGTCTCTGATACCCACTACCTTATATCGTATCATTAAAAAGATAAAGCAGAGACTGTGGTTGTGTATATATGCAAACTTAAATAAGACGAAAATAACCCTAGACACAGTTAAGTAAAGGACTCTAACCATGCATAAAATATGAAAATGGGAAAATGTAAATGCACCCTATTTTTGTTTTAGCAAATAAAGGTTATATATACCAACCACTGGCATTGGACAACACTATAATACTTGCTATTATCTATGAAGATATTTTATTTACGTAATTCGGTTGAAACACAACAGATCTTTGCCTCATGCTTATACATGCGGTAATTCTCATTCCATCTCATATTCTTGGCCTCAACTGGTACAATCAATCAACATCACTGAGGAACTAATGAAAAAGGAAGCTTGGACCAAATTTTATCTAACTTATCCATATCTGACCACAGATTTACTCTTGTCGAGTCTGCCATGATTTTTATAAGAGCAAACAATTTAACATCCATTAAAATTCACTTCTCATCTATTAGCCACATTTTAAATCAATTAAATCCAATTCAGATTAGGTCAAACCATTATCAATCTACACAAGTTCACATTGAAGGTCAACGTGGTCTAGCAGTCATGCAACTCCAAAAACAGTAGAGAAAATTAGAAAGGAAATTACTTCCTCAAATATATGACATAACTACGTGTGTGTGTGTATATATATTCAATTATACTCCAAGTTTCAAGATGACCCATTATTGTTTCCTTTAACCTACTAACATTTACTACTACTAAATCCACTTATTGTATATTTTGTTTATGAAGCAGCAGAGACTTCGGGATTCTGGCCACAGGATTTTTGATATAACCAGCAACATGTTTCTGTAAGGATGAGGGAACAATTTAAAAACGGTAACAAATATTTGTGTAACTATCTTCTCACAAAATAAAAGACAATACCAAAAACATAGAAGCCTATTAGGCTATAATAGCGTATCTGAAAAGACCTATACAAAAAAGTTTACGGTGCTTGCTACATGATTTTACCTCAAGCCGATATTCCCTTCGATTAACAAAGGAGTGACAGATATCAATGCAATAACTAATAGTTGCATGAGCATTATCGCTCCTTGTAATTGCTTCCTCGAGTTTATCTAGTCTTCTGCACTCTATGGCCATTCCTATAGCTTGTTGGTATTTTCCATCCACGATACATCTGAAAAATAAAGAAAAAAAGGCCACATTTAAGGCAAAAGGAAATCACACAGCAATTTTGGCATCACGGAGACTATAATTACGTACTTATCAAGCATTCTCTCAACAATTGCCTCTAGTCTAGGGTCCACTGTTGCTGATTCATTGTGTGCCTCAGCTGCCTTAGTGTTGAGACTGGCATACTCATCTATTGCTTTAGCTGAGTGAAACAAGATCAGAATAGAAAATTATTAACAAGCCTGGTTAGTAAATGCCTAAATAATATTATATGGTCACTTGGCTAGAAGTAAAACCTATCAAGAGATCACTCTCATTTGGAATAGGTTCTACATATTGTTTGACCTAACAGAAGTATTTGGCACACTATTTTGGAGAGAGAATACAGGGCATTGACTAAATACTTACCAAGAAGAGTATGAACATAGTCTGAATCCTCTGAAACATCAAATAGATGACCAGCTCCAAGGGCATATGATAATGAGTCATTCAGTTCCCCTAGATAATAGAAAACCTGATGACAGAAACATAATAAGTAAACATGCAAAGAACACAAAAAAGGCAACTAATGAGAAAAATGAATGCCTTGTTCTGATGAATAAAGGGATATATAATTCTCATAAGAATATTAACATAATATGGACCGGTAGGAAAATTTAATGAATTTAAGGTGAAACAAGACATGGAAAACCATCTATGTTAAACCCCGCCCAGTAATTTGCTTAAAGTTGCTGAAGAACTGGGTCTGTGATAAGATGTGTTAAACAGGTAGTAAGACTTCACCATCATATAACTCAAATTTCTTCTAGGAACCATATTGATGTAATAAAACTGTCCATCAAAATCTCCACACTGCAGAAGAAATATCATATCTACAATTTCAAAACAAACATTTCCATGTCTAATTGTTACCTCCATCTTCTTGACATCAAATGACCCCCAAAACAAAAATGGCAGATAGTTATGCTTTCATTAGTAAGATAATCAGATGTTACTAGATAAACTAACACAAAACACAGCAAGAAAAAGAATATAGGGATTATCAATGGCAAATAAATAAGTGTACAATTTTCAAAAAATGGACATAACTTTAAACTGTGAACTTATTTTTATTTTCTAATGAAAAATGCATTCCAATGGAGGAAAATATAGTGACTCCCAAGGAACCTACGATGAGGATTGATTGGTTAATGTAAATACTTCAAACAGTGGAACTTGATATCACCCTTTTACTTTCTTTTTACGATCACACTATTAAAGCTATAGTAGTTAGCAGAGCAAATTAATCGAAGAAATACTCAGAAAGAAAGATAATGAAATAATGATTTACAATGGACTGGTCTAAGCACACATCCACAGCTTAGCCTAAGATATTCCCATCTTAATATTTCACCAAATCACCGCACTTTTACATTTTACATCTGGTCTAAGCAAAAATCAGCTACTCCTATGATATTCTCACCTTAATATTTCACCAATTCACTGCGCTTCAATTTTTCATAGTTAGTTCCAGATCTTTTACACTAATCTTTTATACAAAAAAGGTTAATATACATCTTTTACAGTTACACATAAGGAACATATTTTTACCTTGGAAACAAGTAATGCAGCTAGTGGTCTCTGGTCAAATTCTTCATCTTCATATAAGCTCTCTCTGAATAACCAAAAAATACACAGATATTATCTTGAGACAATAGATTACTATGAGCAAGCAATCCGTCAAAAAAATAATAATAATAATAATTATTATTATTATTATCAGTAAAAAGTTTTCAAACAGCTAATTAATCGAAGATAAATAACTAAGATAAGAATTTGTAATGAAAATTACATAATTTAGCTTTCTGTGATAAATCAGTTTCAAAAAGGCCAAGGACTTACTAAATTTCCACATAGCTCCTATTTCAAAAAGCCAAAGGCCAAAGTGTAAGGTCAAAATTCATCTCTTCAATAACCAGAAACAATAAATATATCAAGATTCCCTAATTCTTTGGAGCAAAGTTTCCCCATTCTTCAGAAGCTGTTATATACTCTCTTGCTAGTACTTTTTACACTACAAAAAGAACACCTGATTCAAGCACAAAAACTCAAACTTCTTTATATTTAAACTCTCTTCAATCTTATCTAAAGCCTATATTTCCATAAATATCCAAAATTTCTCAGTTTATCTAAATTTTTCACAGCGGCCTTAGTGATAAATAACATTCAAGCACCTCCTAACAGAAATTAAATAATAACTATTTCCCACATAAATAGAAAGCCCAAAAAGTTCAGACTTTCTCAAATTCAAACGAAATTTTCCACAATTGTCTATATTTTCTCCTAAACCCATAATACAAAACATCCAAAGTTTAACAAAACTCACAATAAAAAAACAAGAAATACCAATCCAGTCATAAAACCCTAGTTTACATACAAACCCACATACAAAAATACATATAAATTATGAAGAAGGAAAAAATGTACATGATGGGAACAGAGGTGGAGATCTCAGGCCAGAAGTAGTCAACGAATGCGTTAAGATTAGAGAGCGCATGTAGCTTAAGCGCCGGGTGGGTCTCGTTCAACATCGCCAGTAGCCCACCGGCCGAGCTCACCATTGTCGCAGCCGCAGCCATCTTCTCTCAACTCTTCACAATTATTTATGTGCTGATATTAATACTAATTGTATACAAGTGCAGAAGTTAAGATTTTGACACAAGAGTAAGTGAACAGTGTTTTGCAGAGGGAATTGAACCGAATGACTAAAAAGAAAACTATAACTTCCGAGTGGATCGACAGAAGGAAGATTTATAATTTTCAGGGAAGATGGAAAATTGAGTCTTCTTTGGGGGATATCCTGCTTTTATTAG
>CAIGRN010114456.1:0-16674 GCA_903798345.1 Fraxinus anomala
TTCTTCTTTGAAGATGGTTCTTCATCAATGTCTTTTTTCCTCCTCAACACACTTTCTACAGAGATTACAGAAATAGGAATAGGATTTTGGTATCGAAGTCAACGTCGAAATGAATAGGTCGGAATCAGATTCAGATTTTTAGGGTTTCGACTATTTGATACTTCTAGGGTTGGAGCTTAAGATATCCACAAAACGAGAAGAAAGTAGGTCGGAAATATGGACTTGGTCGGCGTAGCACCACCACCATTGTCGTACCGACGACTGCAGAGGAGCATGCAACGTCTGTTGGGTTTGGGAGATTTTGGGTTTTGTTTTGGACGACTGTAGATGAGGGTGCAAGGTCTGTTGGATTTGGGATATTTTAGGTTTGGGGATTTTGGGTTTTGTTATAAGTTAGAACATAATTAATACAATTTTGTGATGTTTAATTTAGTTTTCCTAATTAATTAAGAGTATTATTCTAATTAGACCACTTTTTAAGAGCATGGGCCCTAATTTTCCCACAAGAAATCCCAAATTCGCCTAAATCTCACCACCAAGAACCCTAAATCACTGCACAATTCCAAATTCCAGCTACTCAAATGACGATTCGAGCTGAACGTAGCCTAATCTCTCTAGCAACCCAGCATCGTCCAAGTGTAAGGTCCTTATAGAAATCCCCAATTCAGACGATCGGTCTTCCATCACTAGAAGCACATCTCGAGCTGAACATAGCCCAACCTCAGCTCTATGAACACGTTCGTTCAAATTTGAGTCCCTGTTATCTCCTTCCAATTCTCGTTTGATCGAAGCTATAAGCTAAATCGATCTCCAGCTGAAGTTTAAAACCATTGTCTTCGAGGAAAGAGTCACGACAAGAGCTTTTTGAAACAACCATGGCTGACATTAAGCAACAATCTACAGGTAAGATAAATTCAGTTAAGATATTTTGATCTCTGTATTAATCTTGTTGCTCTTACATTTGCAGTAAATGAGGTAGATGACGGTCCGAATTTCAATGACTCTGACCACTATGTGTATGATGATGATGATATGTTGTTTGATTGTAACGCAGCTGAAGGGATAGATATTGGTATGCATAACACGCTGCATAATGAAGTAGCCCCAAAATATGATAGCTCATCAAATGCATCTTCTGAAGAGCTGGAAATTGATAGTGGTTCAGACTTGGAGGAAAACATTGGTAAACTTAGTTTCCCTGAATTTTTTCCTCCAACTGAAAAGAGAAATCTTGAACTCGTGATAGGTTTATTGTTTGGGTCTTTTAAGGAATTGAAATCTGTTGTTTGAAATCATGCGGTCTTCAATAGGGTTGAACCATTTTTCAAGGGAAATGATAAGGATAGATTCCATTGTGTATGTGAGGATGGTTGTCCATGGAATTTGTGGGCTTCTAAGCTACAAGGTCAAGACACAATCCAAATAAAAACGTATGACCCTAACCATACTTGCTTGAAGGTACGTACGAATAAGTACGTAACATATAAATGGCTTGCTGATTATTACTTAGAGGATTTTAGAGCTGATCTTGAATGGAAGATGAAACATTTTAGATGTAGAGCGAGAAAGGATTTGGGAGTTCATCTTACAAAGATAGTTGTAAGGAATGCTAGGAAATATGCCAAAGTTCTAGTAGAAGGGAATGATGCTGGACAATTTGCGATGCTAGGTTATGCTGCGGAATTGAGAGTACTGTCATCATTTCACAGGTGGAAAATGTGTTCAAGGGTATTTATATTTGCATAGAGGCATGTAAGCGAGGGTTTCTTTAGGGGTGTAGGCATTTTGTTAGTCTAGAGGGATGTTTTCTAAAAGGAAAATATGGTGGGCAACTTTTAGCAATAGTTGGGGTAGACGCCAATGATAGTATATATCCAATTGAATATGCAATCGTTGAGAAAGAGAATACTAGTTCCTGGCGATGGTTTTTGATGTTGTCGTCTGAGGATCTAGCACTGGAGAATTGGATATCTGTTACCTTCATGATGATAGACAGAAAGGACTACTTAATGTTGTGGCAGAATTATTTCCGGAAGCAGAATACGTGTTATGTGTTAGGCATATGTTATCAGAATTTCTTTAGTGCGGGCTTTGAGGGTAAGCCGTTCAAACATTATTTGTGGGGTACAGCAAAGTCAAGCCACTTAGCATCTTTCAAGTATTGGATGGTGAAGGTTGAAAGCATTAAGGAGGAGGCACATGGATGGTTGATGAAAAAATCACCAAATGAGTGGAGTAGATCTCACTTCTTGGAACAATCGAAGTGTGAAATGCTTCTTAATAACTTATGCGAGTGCTTCAACAACTTCATTTTGGAAGAAAGAGACAAATCCATACTAAACATGCTGATTGGGATTTAAAACAAATTGATGCATCGAATCCAGGTGAAGCGGGATAAGCTAAGAAACTATAATAAGCCCATATACCCCAAGATAAAAAAAATAAAAAATAAAAATAGAGAAGTATAATGATGCAACCCGTGAATGTATATTGCAATGGGATGAGGTACATCAATATCAAGTTGAGTGTTCGTTTGGGGAATTTGTAGTTGACATGGAGAATCGAACTTGCGCATGTAGAAGATGGCAGATTTCTGGGATTCCTTGTCCATATGCGATCGCTTGCATCCTGGATAAAGGTCATGACATACAAGGCTATGTGTCGGGATGGTTTTTTGTTGAAACATATATGACAACATGCGAAAATGTTATACATCCCATCAATGGGCAAGATTTGCGGCCTAAACGGGAGGAGTTGTTGTGCTTCCTCCCCCATGGTATGAAGCAATTATGGGAAGAAAGAAAAAGAAAAGACGAAAGGGATTTGAAGAAATTGCAACTTCTCAATCATAGTAAGAGGTGCGTACAAGTAAGAAGGGGAGAGTGTTTATGATGTGTTCGTCATGCGGGGAGAAGGGGTATAACAAACGTTACCATAACGTGACGACATCGACAAAAATTGACACAAGCGGAGGTGAGTTGAGGTAATAATAATTACTAATTTTTTGAGTAAGAGTGTATATGGTTGTCTTATATCATTCCTTACTCACATCTATCCATTTTTGCATTTGCGGGAGGATCAAGTTGATATGGAGATAGTTGAAAAATTCCAAGTTTCAAGGGGTTTTTTGAGGGGTTTGAATGCAGCCATTTATGGGATTCAATGGGGCCTTTAGTGTTGTTCTTTTGTACATTTGTTTAGTGCAGGAAGTTTAGTCATGCTAGAATTGAAGTTTTTTGTAAATGTGGTTTGTGCAGACCGCCTGTAGTGGTTAGACTGGATTTTGTACAGTTTGTGTAGCGAAAGCTGATTATGTAGTTTGATCACGTCCATTGCATGCTGGTTTTTGAAGTTCAGACAGTAACTTTGTTTTGTGATCCCATTGGTTGTACAAAGAATGTAATAAATATATTTGGTGTAATGAAATAGTATTAGTTGCTTATGGCATTGTTGGAAATAAATGTATTGTTAGTGTGGTGATGGTTTTTAGATGGTTTTACTTGTATAAGGTGGCTTTTACTACTGTAATTCTCCCTTGATTGTCATAGTTCTTAGTTGGTCTTTCATGGTGACTTCAATAGCAACCTCAACAGCATTTCACCATCAAAATTTAATTAATTGAGTTTAAAACATAAACACAGTAGCAAGAACACAATTAACAATTGATACGAATGCACAAAGGATAAGGGAAAAAGAAGTTCCATTACCGAAGATAACGATAATAAACATTACTACATTCCTATATTACACATTGGTCCAATGTATTCATCCTAAACTAATGACACCATCCACACTTCACGCCACTGCATTTCCCCACATCCATGAGAAGAAAGAACAACTACAAAATAAAATAAGTTACAACTAGTGCAATAAGCATGTAGAACTTCTTATCCTGATGCAGACGCTCAACCTCGGTTTGAAGATCGCATAACTCAGGCAGCTCTCGACCTTCTTCACTTTCATTATGCTGCATTTTTAGGGACCGAACCTCCAGACGCAGAGCACTGTTATCGGCGTCCCGTCGTCTTATATTTTAGAGCAATCCCAATATTATAAATTTCTATCTTGCAGTTACATCATCATCATACCAATCGAAATAATCGCAATCATGTGAGGTGCCGTATTGATGCATCCCCAAAATTGTCTTCCCGAATTATCGTAGGTCCACGACGTTTTCAAAACTGAGAGCTCTTCGCAATAACACACAACCTTGCCTATTCGATTGTTGCTATCGAGGAAGATGCCATATTTGCGAACGAAAGAAAATGGAAGCACGATCGCAGTTGAAAGCATGAAGAATTAGGGTATAAGGACTTTACACTTGGGCGATGCTGGAGAGATTAGGCTACATTCAGCACGAATCGTCGTTGGGGTAGCTAGAATTCGGGATTGGGTTGGGATTTAGGGTTCTTGGTAGTGAGATTTCCGTGAATTTGGGATTTTCTTGTAGTAGGTTAGGCCGGGTGATAGGTTTTTCAATTGGGAGGGATTAAATGGTTATTGATTTTTGATTTTTCTATTTTACCCTTTTTTTAAAAGGAAAAGGTGTTTCCAATTTGAAGAATGCCAAGATTGTAGCACTTCTGTTGATTTGGCATCCACCCATTGAGGTGTCGCACCACATCATCGGACACATAAACATTCTGTCAAATTTTTTAACAGTTGTGAATTCAATGATGAATGGTATTACAAATGGAAAAGTTCAGTGATGAGTTGGGTGATTTTTAGAGTTCAGTGACGTCATGAAAACCTGTTGCAAAGTTCAATGACTATTTGGATGATTCTCTCCAATTTTTATGTCAAATCGTCACACAATTCACAATTTGCACAGGTTCTTGATACAAAATTTTAACACATTTCACCTCTCCGTGAAAAGAGACGAGCAAACTATCTATTTATTCAATCAAAGAGATGACACAATAGACCTCTCTAGTACAATATTATGTAAACATCAAACTATACACCAGATAGAATTTTGATAGTCACCCACGGTGGAATAAAACAAGTTCCAAAACATCCAAACAAGTGAAGACTCCAGCTTCCAATATCCAGAATCTCAGTAGGCTCAAGTTCAGTCATCTTCTCTCTCGGGAGGAAGACCACTGAGCAAAAGCATTTTCTGCATATACATCGAAATGAGGCCAGGAAACATCAGTATTTTTTACAACCATTAGCTAATATGAAGCTCCTAAACGTCAAAACAAAAAAATGTATATAACTTGCAAGGTTCTGGAAAACCTATAAAAGTGAAAGAATACTGCATATCAAGCAATTTATAAGCATTAAAGCTGGGTTGTCTCTGATATAGGTTAGTTATTAAAAATTGCATCACGGTCATGAAAAGTTACAATTTAAACAGGAAGAAGGCAAAATTGTTACATTTGATGAATTCATAGTGGTGCAAAATAAAACAACCAAATGCAACACGTCTTTGCATGAAGTGTTGAAAGAAGCCTAGCAGACAATGATCTGATTCAATCTCCAATTTTATCTCTTCTCTAATTCACATAATTTGATTCTAGCAGAATAAAAATATAAATCTAATCACAATCAGCATCATCGTGCAAAAAGTTGTCCCAACTTCTTTATGCAATAGTATTATTCTCATTATTTTCTCCCCATCAATGGAAAGTCTGAAACAGCTGTCCAATTAAAATAAAATCATGAAATGAATCTCTGGTCTTGTGTTTGTTTATATGAACCTTAAATAGCCTTTTTGTAAATTCAAATTTCAATCATTGAATTCCAGGTAAAGAAATGTGAAACTTTAGTTTCAACTTTCAATACGGTTTAGTTTTCCATCAGAGGTCGAACTATTTAAGTGAAAACGTTTCGCCGATCAAGTAAAAACTGTGCAATTAAATAACCTCAGAAACTATTAATCACAGGTCGATTCTATTTCATAAAAAAAATTACCATGCAAACAAATCTCATAATTAATATACTATAGTTCGTAAAAATTTGCAGGTTTTCCACCATTCACAAGACAATCTCATTAGCTAATTATATAACTTCTGTGTTCTCTTTTCCTGTCATCAAATCAGCATACTTCTTAAAATTGCACCGCACAATTGCATTCTAGATATAGCATTTGCAGAAGCTGAAAGGAAACCACTGATAATGTTGTTTGATCGAGACACAAGGTCACTATGTAAATTTACAGAAACCAGACTATAGAACTAGTCAAAATACACGAACACAAATAAAACACGTACATGAAAAATTAGTACGCCTGAGGATGGGATAGGCCAAATTATATGAGCACAATTGATGAAATTGCCAAACCCCATTAACAAGATTAGCATATATGTACAACCACTTCGGGTAGACTCGGGACGGGAGGGTGTCCAAAGTTCTTATAAATCCAAAAGAATGTTGGATACAGTCAGATTGTTACAAATTATGAACGCATAAACAATACATAGATAGAATTACAAAAACCCTAGAACAAAATTAGCAAGAATATATGCAAAGAGTAATTACTAATACAGATACCTGCATGAAATTGTAGCGTTCCCTTCCGATTGATTCATTTTCTGCAACAGCAAAGTAGGCTAACATCGGATAATGCCCAATATACGAAGCGTAACTATCGGAATATTCACCGCCCATTCACTCAACATTGTTTAGCACCAAAAAAGGAATCATAAGAACATTAACGAAATATATTTACTGATAAATTAATAAAAACTGAATTTCAGATTTTGAGAGGATACTAACAATCGATTCGAATCGGCATGGCCTGTACCGACATATTTAGCTTGTAAATGCTCAAGCTGCGAGTTGATATTGAACCTGTCACTTGCCTGCATCCTCACAGAAAGGGTAAAGTAGATTAACTTCAGTTCAGTAATACAATTTGCAGAAAGAGTTAGGGTTGAATGGGTATAATATACTTTGTATCTTCATATATAAAATGCAAAAGACGAACATCTGCTCTCGTAGCTCAGTTGGTTAGAGCACCCGTTTAGTAAGCGGGAGGTCTTGAGTTCGACTCTCAACGAGAGCAATTTAAACTGATTTAGTTTTTAATGATTATTTAAATAATTAATCTACTTGTTTGTGAAAAATATAATTAATAAATTTAAAAGACATGACCTTTACTCACTATTATATTTGTGTTTTTTTTGTTTCATTGTATTCTTAATTTGAAATTAACATAAGTTGTCCATGATGACGATTTATGTCCAAAATTTTATTAAGATAGAGTAAAAATAATTATTTAACTCCCGTATTTTTAAATGAGTAAAAAATAAATAAACAAATAAATAAATACAAAATTAAGATTAAATATTTATTCCTCGTTTTAAAGAAGGATAACAATATTTATTTGGATGAAAGACTTGATCAAGGACAAGATTTACTAGTTAATGAAAAATTAAATATAAAAAAATTATAATAAAAAAGTTAAGAATAAAATAGTATAATTAAAATGCAGTGCAATAAAAATATTTAAATATTGTCTCAATTCATCTTATATTGCAGTTTATTAAGTAGAAATGTTTTCTTGACTTTCGTTGCAATTTGTCTTGCTTCTTAGTGTTTTTAGTATTAAGGTAAAATCACAATAAATGAATATTCGATAAATTAGTAAATTTACTTAAATAATAAAATATCCAGATCCCAATCTAAGTTAGCATACTGAATTAATTATCTTATTATGTAAAAGATAATAATTGTATTTAAAATCCACAACAAAATAATAAAATTATAATTAATTAAATTAGTAAAATTTTAGGATACATTAAAGAAAACTTATTTGACAACTTCTATTTTTTTTTTTTTTTCCCAATGGAGATTTTTCCTCAAAAAATATATCCAAAGTTTTTTTTTCTTTGTACAGAAATCAAACTAAACACATCTCTAATTTTATTTATTATTATTGTTGTTGTTGTTGTTGCAGCAGCAATGTATATATCACACTTGGTATATCTTTCACTTTATAGAAAGTATTATTTAAGGTTTTGATTGCTTGAAGGATTACTTTTGGAGAAATAGTTACTGAAAACACAACTATAATATGCATTATGGTCATTCATAGCATATTACCCCTTGAATAATTTCTTCATTAACAGGCGAGTCTTATTTTTACTAGGACAATTCAAAAGGTGCTCGACATCTATCATGAAAGTCTGTTTTGCACAGTTATTGTGAGTGAAACTTTTAGAAGTAGAGCTCTAGACAATAGAGTTTTTATTAAAAAGTTGTTGAGTGTTTTTTGTGAATTCAAGAAGTGCTATGAATATTAAATTGATTGTTTGGTAGTATTTAAAATTTTTTATATATTCTTTATATTTATTTAATTGGGTTAGAAATTAGAAAGTGTTTTTGATATATTATGTGTGTTTTGTTAATTTAGTGTTTTATTAAATGGGTTCGTTAAATGTAAATTACAACTTCCTTCAAAAGCTCAATTAGAGAATTTGGAGTTCTCTAAAACAACTTTTTAAGCTATATTTTTGCAATATTTTCAAACTCTGACTAGACTAATTGGTTCAACCGAAAAAATCAAGAATGAGGCAGCTAACAAGGAAGAGAAGCTGCAGAATAGACGAGAATTAATTCATGAGGAAATAACATAAAATCAGAATTTTAAAAATTCAATTTCAAAAATCAGATATAAAATTTATTTATACCAAAATCAGATATTAATTCAAATAATTTATACTACCCAAACCCTAAAAATCTCAAATCTTACCCAATCTTCATTCTCTCTCCCTCTCCCCCTCCCATTATCCTGCCGGCGGCTTCAACGTCAACAGGTAAAAGAAAGCTTACTCCAGCTCCGACAATCAACCAGTAAGCTCACACGATCGGCAACGGTGCCTCACGCGGCATCGCAACATTCGCGCACCTGTGTTTTCGCTGCTCTCTCTCTCTCCTCTCTTCTCCCTCCTCCCCTTCTCCATTTTCTTTCTGTCGCAATGTGTGGCTGTGTAAATGGTGTTGGTGGTGGTGTGCGGTGGTGGTGCGGTGTGGCGTGGCGTGGCGTGGAGGTAGATCTGTGGTGAGGTGGTGGTTGGGTGTGGTGTAAATGAAGATAGAGAAGATAGTGGTGGTTGTGACGTTGGCACGACATCGAGACTGGTGGCCGACGTTGTAGATCTCTGGTCACGGGTGACCATTTTATCTCTGGGTTTGTTTGGTTGTGTTTGCAGTTATTGATGGTGACTATGGTGGTGCTGATTTTGGCGGGTGGTGGCGACGGTGATGTTAGCGTTGGTGGTGGTCCTGGTGCGGCATCGTGGTTGTTGTGGTGGCGGTGACGGTTACCATGCTGTTGGTGGCAGTGGTCAGGTTGTAGTCACAACTGTTGTTGGTGGTTACAGATTATTTGGTTGTTTGTAATAATTAAATTAATTATTTTGTGATTGATAAACAACATTCGATTAATGAAAAAAATAAATTGTAATAAAAAAATAATGTGTGACCTAAAAGATTGTTACTTTGTTATCGATAATTTGTGAATATCTAATAAGTTGTGACTCATAATATTTGTGATTTGTGACCGATAAATAAATTATGACGCATAAATTTTTTATTTGTGATCGATGAACAAATTGTGGCCTATAAATTTTTTGAATTGTGACGTTAAAATAATTTGTGACATAAAATTTGTGATTTGTGACCAATGAATAATATATGACTTCTTAATTTGATATATTTGTGACCGATGTATAAATTGTGACACATAAAATTTTCGATTTGTCACCGATAAACAAATTGTGATCTATAAATTTTTTGAATTGTGACCGTAAAATAATTTGTGACATATGAAAATTGTCATTTGTGACCAATTAATAATATGTGACCAATTTATATGAAATTTGTGACCAAATTATATAGAATTGTGATATTAATATATTTAATTAATAAAATGCATGTTTAATTAATTATTTTATAAATAAATTTTTAAAAACTCTGAAATTTGAAATATCTTAAATTTGAAATTGGTAAAATATGAAATCTTCCCTTAATTCATAGTGGTACTTTGTTGGCAAATTAATTTCGGGGTTTCGTTAATTGGCTATGTTTTGGCCCATTTATTCTACCACTTAATGATAAATTGATCCATACATGAATAAAATGGTAAATATGAATTTTAAAATGCTATTTAAATCAGTAGAATTTTTTAATATAATATATTAATCTATTATTTATTTATTATTTCAACTCCGGGTGGACCCCGGTTTGACCTCGTTTCGACCGTTTGACCATTGACCCTTTAACAAATATAAATGTTATCGGGAATTCGGTATACTAATTAATTATTTATTTATAAATTAATTTTTTTAATTCCAAAATATTACTTTATAAAAGTTTTACTATACCTAAAAAGCGAGTGATGTTTGGTTAAGCTTAGAAGTTTATTATAAGTTTTAAATAAATAAATTTCTATCGATTAAAGTTTAGTTATAATATATTTGGCCAAACATCCTTGTCTAAAGAGTTAAGAGAACCCAATATTTAAGTTTAAACTTAAAATGTGGCTTTTGTAAAACCTTCTTGATTGCTTCCCTCGTCGAAGAATATTTGTTGATGTTTTCAAGAATGAATATCACACAATCTTTGGCACCGTGATCCAAGTTCGCTATATAGCATCAAGCACGATAACAAAATAGAAGCCTCGATACTGCATTATTTTCCATTTCCTCTCATTTTAATCTTTTCAAATAAAATGCAGTGAAAACCGTCACTTCAATCCAATCCATTCCAATAGAATACAAGACACCAAATTATGCATTTTGAGAGTTGAAACAAAAAGGAGAGAACTTGACAAGTTTCACAAACTACCAAGTTAGCAATTAACCAGCTCCTCTCTCTCTCTCTCTCTCTGGAGCTGGAAGTACCGAGCCCCTGTTTGATAACAATTATTAAGAGAGAATAATGTTTTGAATAGTGATTTTTTTGTAAAATTTGTGGTTAAAAAGTATAGAAAAGTTACAAAAAATATTTTATCGTGTGAATGTGATTGAAAATGAATATGAGAATTAAACAGTTTTGTCTTAAAGGAAGACAAACAATGGCTGAACGAGTTGCTTCACACCTTTTTATTGGCTCCGAAGAAATGGAATTTTAAACAAAGTGCAAATTAAGTAGAAATTTCAACCAAAATAAGATTATTGAACAGGTAAATGAAGCAAATTGGTTCCAAAACAAGCAATCACACTCCAGATTGTCAAAACCTCTTTCAAACATAAATGTCTGTGATGTTTAAAACTGTTTTTGCTTCAGTTAATCTGTACTCAAACTTACATGAGCAAATGAATTACAGTATCTACAGGTGACGGGGGAGAAAGAATTACACATCGACTATCAAAACAGAAAAACGATGAAATATTTACACTGAGGCTATGATTTGTACAAACTCAAATAAGCCACATATACCTGCAAAACCACCTTTGCACGAAACCTTGCAAGTTTAAGTACATGGAGATGAAAGCAGCCTAACAAAACCTATTCATTTTAGAAGCTGGAATCTTTGCTACAGTTGTTTAATACTATCATCAGATTAGAGAGGTTTATGATTCACCCGGTTTTAGGATCTTCCAATGTGGGAGGTAGCAGATTGATAAAACTTCCTTGTGCAGGTTGACTGGAAGTAGAATTCGGTTCCTCGTCTGTTACGAGTAAAATGATGGAATTCAATATTTAACTCCTGTAAATAATTAGGCTACATATAAACAGGTATATGTGTATTCTATAAGAGAGGGAAAAAGAATCCTACTGAAAAGGGACTTCACAGTAGGTCTCTTTGGTTTGGTGCTCTTCTTCTTCAATTGGGCTGGGAGTAAAAAGAAAAGCATTCAAAAAATCTAGAATTGCACAAGAAAATAGTCCATTTATGACATAAATGGAATATAATTAAATGTAAATACATTGCACATTTTGAATAAGCTTAGTTTGACAAACTAAAACATCATTCTCTTAATTTATTTTTAAACACTTGGCGGCTTATACCTTATTTCTTACTTCGCACATTTTGACCATGTAACCATCTTAATATTTTCAGTTTTGCATCATCACATTATGGACATCACGATTGGTCTAATAAATATTCTATAGAACTCGCCTTTTAACTTAGTAGATATCTTTCAATTACAGAAAATATATCTCTGTCATCCAACTAATTCTAGTTGTATATCATTTTCAAATCTTTTTTCCTTAACGATCAAACCTAAATGCCTAGGACAATCACTTTTTGGGACAACACAATCCTATATTTTAAGTCACTAACAACCTTGTTCCTACTACGAGAAAGATTGTTCTGCATATTTATTTCAGCTAAAGAAACACAAACAATAAATTAAAATAATATCACGATCCATGAGATGTGAAATGTAACAATATAAAGGTACACCAGCTAATTTGTCAAAGTAAGAACAGAATACCAATTCCAGCAACTTCATGATCATTCACGATTTCATAGTTCTTATAGGTGTAACCCATAAAGTTCACGTCCTTAGAAGGGAGCATCTGCAGCCATAAAAGGATGCTAAATAAATAAAAACCAATGACGTTATAATGCTATAGCAGAAACCTATTAAACAATCAGAGACAAGCTTCAGTGAACACAATCATCTGTTCTAACATTCCAGGATCGACAAATTGGTTAAACTTTCCAGTCAAAGCCAAAAACCAGCAAGTATAAATGGCTCAGGTGCAAGCCACATATCAGAACAGAGCAGTCACGCTTTGTTATTATTACCGATAATGGATTTTTTTGCGCATCGGCACTTGGCAGCTTACCCACTCCTTTTGGAGCACTCTTCTGCTATATCATACACTTTAACATAACAGTGGTATCCTAATTCATACCAGGGGCGATTGTAGGGGGGCTCACCTAGGCTAAACCCCTCACCACACCCCCACCCCCACCCCCAAAAAAAATTGTGGGAAATTTTTTTGTATGCAGATTACGTTTTTCATATATATTAGCCCAGCCCACCTCAAACATTATTTTCTAGCTCTGTCCCCTGATTCATACTATAACTAAATATCACCAAGATATACATCATAACAATATGTGCACTCTATTGCATCAGAAACAGTTTTCCATATGGACAGGCACCATGCAGGATCCTAAATTCTAGCTTGAAATGTTAAATGCAGTTTTCATGTACAAACCTTCCTCCAGGGACCTGATTTCGTTGTCATAGGGACTTGACTGCCAGACTGCAAACACATAAGAACATTAGGGCAATAAAAATAACAAAAGGGAATAATCTAGACCTGGGCATAATCACAAAGGGAGAAAACCTCTTCAAACTTTTCAAAGTTTTGAGTATCCAACTCATCGTTAACTTCAGGAATGAATGCAGCTTTCATTTGATACAACTTATTCCATTCAATGCCTTTGAACCACAGGTGAGCCTGGAAAGATGGTGCAACAGGCAGTTCAACTGTTAGCTTGACATTAGGAATCCTAAAAAGATACCAATAAGATACTTCATAAAGCACCTTAATTTCATCTGCGCCTCTTGTTCCAAGCCTCTGCTCTACATTACACAAGAGCTTGCAGATAAGATCTTTTGCTTCTGGTGATATCTTTGCCTCTTCTGGAAATTTTAAATGGGTTCTCCAGTTTACTATCTGCGCCAAAATAAAAGGGCAAATTTTTAAATGAAGACAGCAATTGGATTGAGAATCAAGTTACACCATATACCAACAAGACAGCATCTACATGAAAATGAAGATCAGAACAACATAATGGAGGCTATTATGGCAAGCCTAAGAAAAGTTAATTTACGATATGCATTCTTTACAGTATTTTTCATACTCACCATAATGAGCATGACTTCGAAAAATATATTATTTGATTTAAACAGAATAAAATTCTTAAAAATTATTTAAATTAACTTGCCCTGTTTCTATATAAGTTGCATGCTGTCTATAGCCTAAAATGGTAAGTAAAGACTACAAAAGCTAATTATTGAAAGTTAAGATAAACTGGTCTATTATCGTCACTTTAAAATTACATGGCAAGTACATCCCAAGACAATTACACGCGTAAAAGAGAACACCGTTATTACCTTTCTACACGTAGACATAGGTTCATCTGAATAGAAAGGAGGATATCCCACGAGCATTTCATACATGATAGCCCCAAGAGACCACCTGTGACATATACACATGGTCCAGACAGCAACCATCACATAAACAAATAGATCTTCAATTCCAAATGAAATATAAAAGGGAATGCATTAGGAAAATACATACCAATCACATTCCATTCCATATCCTCTCTTCAGCAAAACTTCTGGAGCAATATAATCAGGTGTACCGACAGTTGAATAGGCCTACATCATTAGATATAGAAACAGAGTCAATTCATAATCAAACATTGCACTAAACAACCACAAGAAAGGAGACTTAACTTCCATCCTTGGTAATTTGTAAGCTAACTATTTACCCCAGAATAGACTATCAGAGTTACGTTTTCAAGTTTTAGAGAACTAGGGAGGACATAATTAACTCAATATTCTACCATGCAGACCAGTAGAAACTTGAATCTAGTTCCATCCGTCATAAATTTCCATTGTTCTGTGTAAAACTTGAAACATAATGTTTGGAAAACTACAAAACATGCTCAAGGAAACATACAATATACAAATGGCCAGTTGATTAATTCCATTGCTGATGCCAGCATCAAAAGATAAATGACAAATGAACAAAGAGGAAGAGACAAAACTTGCATCTCTATATTTATTGGTAAACCAGTCTAGTTTACTCATTCTTGACCACATTAGAATATTGGAATTTCTGGTCGTGAAGTGACGGATTGGGAAATTGGGAATGTGAATGACAGTCATGTGGAGGTAGGAAGCTTACAAGCATCCTTCTGTTCCTTTGCCAATGCTGCAGTTGCTCCTGCTGAGTGCGTTTCGGTTTTGCAGGGCGCCCATCACTTTGAAGAGCCCCACTATAGTTATTTCCAACTGAAAAATCCTTTTCTTGAATATTGCTGCAATCCAATGGTTTACATAATCCGAAATCTGACAATTTCATATGTCCATTTCTATCCAAAAGCAAGTTATCAGGCTTGATGTCTCTGCAAATTTTTAAGAGAAACAATAATACCACGATACCAAGTCAAGAGAGTGCCAGCAAACCAGTAGAGAATTAGTACCAACCTATGAATATAATTATGTTTGTGAATAGATTCAATAGCGAGTACAGTTTCTCCAACATAAAACCTGGCCTCGTCTTCAGTTAATGTATCCTTACGCATTAACAAAGTCATCATATCTCCACCAGGGAGGTATTCCATTATTAGATAAAGATACTCCTCATCTTGGAAAGAACAATAGAGTTTGACAATGCAGTTGCTGTCAACTTCAGCCAGTAGATTCCTTTCTGCTTTGACATGTTCAACCTAGAGAAAGAAGGGAAAGATAGGAATAAGCACAGATGCACAATAAAACAAACACCAACATAATTTTTCATTTCTTTGGCATGCTGAATTAATTCTACCTGGCCCCTACGAAGCATTTCCGACTTCTTAAGCTTTTTCATGGCGTAAACGTTCCCAGTTGACTTCTCCCTACAAATTCTAACCTGCAGCATGGCAAGCCAGTCAAGTTAATGTATGCAAGAAAAAACTTAAGTAGTGACTGGAAATCAGCATCACCAAAATAGTATTACTACAATTTTTCAATTGTTGAAGAGAAGAAAGCAAGTTGTAATTTACAAACTAAGTGAAGTACAAAAGTGAAGTACAACTAGGGACTAATCTTTGTAATACATCCTCAAGTCACATTGTCTCCACCAGAAGGGTGTCATTTCACCCGAGGAATGCTGAATTCCACACTTGTTCAAAGGTTGACAACCCAATGGCTTCAAGAGAAGGCAGTTGAGGATGAAGAACTCGAGATATGGAGAATATTCAACATCCTTACTGTGTTGTATATGGAGAAATTTAATAACGTAAAGAAAGATCATGCACACCCAGCCTATTAAAACTTGTTACAGAAAAGGAGGATTCGTAGACAAAAACAAGTTGGACAAGGAAATAGACGGGGTGGAGAGAGAGAGATGACCTCTCCAAATGCACCCTTTCCTATTACTGTTAATGGCTCAAAATCATCAGCGCCCATTTTATGCCTTTGAAGGCGCATATATTCTGTTTCCTTCCTATCCAAGTACTTCAATATGTTGTTTTGCTCTTCCTCAGAGACCTCAGAATCAGCCAGTTTCTTTTCAAGCATATTACGCCTGCAAGGAAAAATGAGTTATTATATGAAATTCCCAGCACTTCAATTCAGAGAAAATAAGCAACCGTGTTCCAGTATGTAACAATGTAGTGAACAACATAAAGGGATTGAAAGGGAAAATGAGGGGCCCCTTTTTTCTGTTTTTCCTATCAATTTATTTTTAAGAAAGAGGAAGAAGGTTNCAAGCATATTACGCCTGCAAGGAAAAATGAGTTATTATATGAAATTCCCAGCACTTCAATTCAGAGAAAATAAGCAACCGTGTTCCAGTATGTAACAATGTAGTGAACAACATAAAGGGATTGAAAGGGAAAATGAGGGGCCCCTTTTTTCTGTTTTTCCTATCAATTTATTTTTAAGAAAGAGGAAGAAGGTTATTTCAAAAGAGAAACAAAACGAAAGAGGAAGGGGATTAGAGAGGATGAAATCAATGTGGAGACAATCACAATTTGAAGGATCA
>CAIGRN010114479.1:0-13899 GCA_903798345.1 Fraxinus anomala
AAGAGTTTTGAATAATATTTTTTAGGAGAATGTATAATTAAAAATTAGGAAAAAATTTTGAGTTTACGTATAGAATATTTTATTGTGTGAATGTGTTGTTAAAAATGATCATGTAGAAAAAAAAGAGTTTTAAAACAATGGAAATCAAACTGGACTTAATTGAATGCATTGGAGTAACTTTTGCCCAACTGTGAATTTGCTCTGCCAAATAAAGAGACGTGTGTGAAGTTGACTTTGTGTAAAGCAGTTGCTATCGAAATTTATGATTTCAATTTTCAAAAACACAACGGAAGACAGCAAATAAATTGCATATGGAAATTCAATAAACACAATGTACTATGTTGTGGTAATATACATTATCTTGGGATTCATATTTTTAGCTCATCTTACAATGAAATGACATAGCAATATCAGGTTGCATCTGTCTACAAAAGAATTTAACATACGACAAACAAGTGAAGAGTCCTCTTTTGAGCGAAAGATGACACATGCTCGACTCAATTTTACGTGCTTGAATGTTAGGATTGGAAAAGGAGTATATGTTTGATAAGTTGGTGCCAATAAGACTCAATCAACTCATGTAAAAGTTTAAACGATTAGAAAATCATATGTATTTCACTAAATCTCGTCCTCGAACAGTATAGACTACTTTCGCATTCAGAGTGCATTACATAGATATTAGTGTGAGTTAATCAAGTCCAATTATTTTCATTGTTCTTTGAAACTCGTCCCATTTACTTGGGGTAACTTGCACTATTGCGACCATCACGGTTGAAAGTATTGTGGATTAGTCAACATTCTAAAAATGATAATTCAATTTGTTGATTATCTTTCTACCTCTTAAACTTTGAGAGCTATCTCAGAAAAATAACTCGTGCCGAGAAGACAAGGGCAACTGTAATTCGATTTGATTGAAGATATTTTTTATTTGTTAGACATAAGTTGAATTAAATTGACAGATAAAAAAGAAAAAAATATACATAAACGTGGTCTATTTTCGGAAGGTGGGAATTTATTGCTCCATCAAATGTTAGCTTCCATCCGTACAAGTTTGGATTTAAGAATGTAACACCCCCAACTGAGTCAAACTACCATACAAGCAACTAGGTTTCATACTAATAGGAATGTAACACCATCAAATCTTAGATATCTAGATTTAGAAGTATTATCACTTCACTTCCTTTTAAAATCATGAGTGCGGAAAGACGGTTTAATTTTTCTTTAACATGATAAATATTAATTACTTTATTTATGAAAATAATGTGTGTTGATCCCAAAAAATGAGCCAACAAATGTCGGACCCACTCACGCTAGTCAAGTACTGTTCCAGCACGTTCCTACCGGAATAACGAAGGTAGTAAAGAGGAAATGACGCGAGAGGTACTTTGCAGCGATTGACAAAAATGTTCGAACTCCGACGAGTGAAACAAAGATAATCACGCTAACAACGATCACTTGATAGAAACCAAACTAATCTATATAGCAACAAAATAAGAATATGTGGAAGGATAGATGAAATGTTAATATATTTGCTTCAAGAGTTTAAGTGTGTATTTCGAATAAATGATTGTCAATTTTCCAATCAATTATCTAACCTCCATTTAGTTACAAGAAGACCCCTTTTTATATACTATATCAACCGACGTGGTGTCCGTTGGATCATAACCACGTGGCCTTATCTCCCTAATTGGGGCATCACATCACTGACTATTTATTTAATTAATGCATTGATAAGGGGTCAGTCGTCTTATACAATAGGTGACACACTAACACCTTTATTACAAGCGTTATATCAATTACTCTAGAGAGATCTTCAAATCTTTTGAGGAACAGTGTCGGCTTCATGAACTTCGGATCAGTTGAGAGCCTCAGAGAGATCTTTTGAAATGGTTCTCTAAGTGGAGCGCTTCAACTCCTTTCTTTACTTCTTTAGGCAGTGTGTCAGCAAGTACTTCTGCTTGTAGAGCAATGACTTCGATTTGTTTAAGCACTTCTGCTTATAGAGCAAGAACCTCGGTTTGTTGAAGCACCTGACTGATGAAGCAAAGACCTCGGTTTGTTGAAGCGCTTCGATTTGTTTGACCTCTTCGTATTTTTGACTTCGTAGGTCTTCGTTTGAATTTCTACCACGTGGCACTTGCTCCTCGAGCCTCTAAGGTAATGAGTAACAATAGTCCCCTAAGTCTAGGCATGATTATTTATATAATACATGGACTTAATATTAATAAGGATGAAGAATAATTTTTGTAGAGGTGGTGATTTTTTGCCATTCCACAATAGTGCCCCAAGTCTAGGCATGATTATTTATCTAATGTATGGACTTGATATTAAAGTAAGTTGCAGACCCTATGTACGTGGTGTCCGAGGTGGCTTACTTAGTTCCGAATTTAATTCTGAAGTTGTAAATTCCGAACTACACAAACATATCTGAGGCATTCGAATTGATAGACGTGAAGAGGGTCAGGCCTTCAAATGGGGCATCTTGGTTGTTAATTACGAGGTGTTTTGTCCCAATAAGTCTTGGAAAAATGAAGTGGCTTCGATTATGGCGTCTCAATGATTTAATGCCTTGGCACGTTTTTGAAAGACAGCTGAAACGGTACAACTTCCAACACACGCAACAGTCGCTGCATTTAATACGCAATAATGGATGTCTCCCATGTTTTGTGCGAATTGTAACCGTGAGGAAGCGCGTGAATCGGACGTTCAAATCTGGACCATAGAAGACGAAGCGCCAGACGTGGTGAGCGGCTCAAATCACCCTCCTGACGAACGGTTAGATGACCCGGATCAAGATCTAAATGTTAGGATTGGGTGTGCCGGTTTTTCCATTTTGGGTGAATTTTTGTCTCCCTGATTTTCGAAACTTTCAAAGTTCTCACGTTTTCTTCAGTCTTCAAGTTTTTGTTTTTGAATTCCTTCTAAGTGTTCTTCTTTTCTGTCGATTTTCTTCCATTTTCTTCACTGCCTTCGCGGATTTTGGTGTTCTTCTTTCTCCATTTGAGAAATTCGTAGGTATTGGTTTGCTTTGCTGGTTTTTACTTTGTAGTATTTTGAACAATCCTGTAAATCGATAGCTTCTTCAAAACCTGTTGGGGTAAATGTGGATATTAGTGAGCTAGCAAGCGAAATGGGATTTTCAGTTACGAACACGGCCGACCTTGTTCGAGCTGTTGAGGCTGGACGAGGTGCCTCCATTTTCGAGGGTAGTGATGGGGATGATGAAATTGCATGGGGGACAGCCAAGATTCCTTCTTCCGCCAATCCTACTCACTTAGCCAATTTTAGAGAAAAATATAGGATCTCTTATGATATCGAACTCCTTTCCCCATCTCATAACGAGCGAGCTTGTTAAACTAGGCAAGGCTGCGTCGCCGTTAGTGAACACTTACTAAAGGTTGGGCTTCGCCTGCCGATCTATCCCTTCTTCCGGGCAATTTTTAAGCTTTACGGGCTAGCCCCTACCCAGTTCGTACCCAATGCATGGGCTCAACTGGTAGGTTCCTACTTCCTTTGGAAGGAAGCTTCTCTTGGCGAGGACATGCCTCTGCATGTCTTTCCAACCGTCTACCAACCTAGGTCCATAGGGAAAGGTGATTCGAAGGGGTGGTATTCGTTGTGTCCTTGGGGTTCACACTCCCCTTTCGTCATGGGTCTGCCTACTTCCATCAAAGGATGGAAGGAGACCTGATTTTGGGTTAGGGAGAGGTGACAAGAGTGTGAGGGTGACTTTGTGCCCTACGTTAAAGTCCCGACGTCATACTTCGATGCCCGTGAGTACTTTTTATTTTCCTGATTTTCTGAACTGACGAAGTCTAATACTTACCTGGTTGTTGTTTGTTTTGCAAGATCGGCCGAACGATTCGAATTTACGGAGTATGATTGGGATACTCTCAATGAGGTATACAAAAAATCCCTCGATTCTTATAATTCTGGATGTTTGGTTTAGTCGACCCGCTTATTTGAGGACTTCGGCTTAATGGCGAATAGAGGTAAGATGTTTCTGTACTTGGGTATTTCCTTTGATGTCTCTTTCTTTTTCTCCCTTTCTGACCTCACGTTGTTGCTCATTTTGTAGAGAACTTTAACAAAAGGAAACCTCCTACCCTTGACATGGCCACCATCCTTGCTGCCACGTCTATAACAGGGAGGGGGATGAAGCCCTCATCCGTTGGAGAAAAATGGGTAAAGGATAAAATCGAGAGGGTCAATAAGAAAGTTGCCTCTTAGGAAGATGGACGACCCCCTATGTCAGATAGGGGTAAAAGTGTGGTGGTGGAGGAACCCAAGAAAAGGTTTAGGGAGTCTACTACCGTGGTGGGTAGTTTCAATGATGTTCCTCCCCCTCATTCCGAGGTCCATTCGGGAGAGAAGTTATTGGCGACTTCGATATCTGCGACCTCTGGGAGGCAAAATTTAGAGCCTCCGAGGTAGGACCCTACCAAGAAAGTAAGGGCCTCCAGCGATTCCACTACCTCTGAAGCCCCGAGACAGAAGTCAGTGTTAGCTATGCTTTTTGATGAGTTGGCTTCTAAGGCTCTTGCCCTTCTCTCACCAGAAGTCCAGACCGTAACTTCCACTTTTCACAAGAACTGGATTGAAAAGTGGCAATCCTATATTGAGAAGAACGACACTATCAACGTCTTCACCATAATGGTAGCCCAAATGGAGAGGTCGTTTGGGATGGCAATAGAGGCTGAAGCCCTTTTTAAAAACCTTCAAAGTAAAAATCGAGGTTTTGCCAATAAGGTTTCCCAAGTCGAGGAGGCCGCCAGTAAGGCCAGGGCAAAGGCCTTGCTGGGGGCTTTGAAGAAACAAAAATTCAAAGAGTCAGCGAAACTTGCCTCTGCCTTGGCCAAAATCGTATCTCTGAAGAAGGAGGTCCACCTATCCCAGAGCGAGGTGGCTTCTCTTACTAAGAGGGTGGAGACTTCTGATGCTCATCAGAAGTTGGCAGCTGAGGCTCTGGAAAAGGCCAATAAAGAGAACTTTGTTTTGAAGGGAAAAGTGGGGGAACTGATTTCCCAAGTAACCGGCTTGATAGAGGAGGTAGAGACCGTTCGAAGCGACACTGAAAAGGTTAGTGGGGACGCTGAGAAGAACTTTCTAGCCAACTTTCACCTAATCGATGCTTACAAAAGTTTTGACAAATATTGGAGGAGGTATGCTTATGTTGAGGTGATAGAATGGCTAGAGGTAAACACTTGGGACGCCAATACTTCTGAATTAAGGGCCGAGTTTCTAGATGATGAAGATGAGGGGTCGGAACCCCAAACTCCAGCAGAAGGGGCCCCAGTTATTGATGTTGAAGACGATGTTGTTGAAGAAGTGGCCATTGATGCCATCGTACCCTTTGTGGCTTCTCAACCCTCACCCCTTAAGAAATAGTACATTTACTTTTACATTCTTATTTTCATTAAAGTATAATGGCTTTAGCCCACCAGATGTAAATTCCATTTATGAATGAATAAGTTTTTCTAATTTAATACTTGCGTTTTTTGTACATAGTACTTCGTTGACAAAGCTGGTATTAAGTTTTATCAGTGTGAGGACATCGTGTACCTTCATCAATTTTCGAAGTGGTTCATTTCTTCATGTAGGTTTTAGAGGTTTGCTCGCGCTGATGTCCCCTCAATCGCTGCAGTTGGGGGTGTACAATTTATTGGATAGGTTCAGAGGTGATCCTTTCTTGGATCCAGAATCTCATTGTACCACCTATGCGCTTCTTAGATAGGCTATTTGCGATGAGGTCCATCATGGGGTTTTACCTTCCTTGGTAGGGGGTACTTCATCGTACAAAATACACTTTAAAAATTATTTTTATTGAACCTTAGATCGCAAGGTTAATACTTTAAATAGTCACTGAACTTTGCCAAAAGTTCCTAGGAGGTCACCGAGCTTCAAAAATACCTTAAGTAGTCATTGAACTTTGCAAAAAGTTCCTATGAGCTTACTAAACTTCAAAACTTCCCTAAATAGTCACTGAACTTTGTAAAAAGTTCTTAGGGGGTCACTGAACTTTGAAACTTTCCTAAATAGTCATTGAACTTTGCCAAATCTTCCCTAGATAGTCACTTAACTTTGCAACAATTACTTCCCTAAATAATCACTGAACTTTTTCAAAACTTCCCTAAATAGTCACTCAACTTTGAAAAAATTTCCTAAAAAGTCACTGAACCATTGATGTATGAGGTCCCAATTTACAAAGTTTGGTGACCTCTTAGGAAGTTTTGGTAAAGTTCAGTTACTATTTAGGGAATTTTTGAAGTTCAGTGACTCCCTTGGAACTTTTTACAAAGTTCAGTAACTACTTAGGATATTTTTGAAGTTCGGTTACCTCATAGAAACTTTTGGCGAAGTTCGGTGACTATTTAGGGTATTAAATCTAGATTGCATACATAAGATGTTTTACATCATTGATAATACTTGCGTAAGTGTTCTATATTCTATGGGTGAGGCTGTGCCTTTCCATCCATGTTCTCAATTTTATAAGTTTCAGGTCGAAATTCTTCATTTATGTGATAAGGGCCTTCCCAGTTTGGGCATAAGGTTCCAGGGCCATGCTCTTTAGAGGATGAGAACACCCTCCGAAGTACTAACTCGTTCACACGGAAGGACATCTTTTTCACCTTTGAGTTGTAGTATCTGGTCATTTTCCTTTGGTATAAGGCCAACTTTGCTTGTGAATTGTCCATCCTTTCATCCAGGTGGTCAAGTGCATATTTCCTCATTTCGTCATTTGCTATCTCATTGAAATGCATTCGTCGAGGAGATGGCAGACTTACTTCAACTAGGCTCATAGCCTCGATGCTGTAGGCCATAGAAAATGGTGTTTTCCCTATCGCAGTTTTGCTCATGGTTCTGATAGGCCAAAGCACTTGGGGTAGTTCATCGACCCACACCCCTATAGAGGTATCTAGCTTCCCTTTCAATGTGTATTTAATCATTTTATTGATAACCTCAACTTGCCCATATGCCTGGGGATGATAAGGGGAGGAAAAATGCTTTTTAATACCCAGCTCCTCACATAAGTTTATAACATTTTTGTTGTCGAACTCCCTCCCATTGTCTGACACAATGGAGTGGGAAATTTCGAACCTGCAGATGATATTTTTCCATAAGAATTTGGAAGTGTTGGCCTTGGTAATTTTGACAAGTAGTTCAGCTTCAACCCATTTGGTAAAATAATCAATAGCTAATGGTGAAGCTAGAAGTTCCTCTTCCGAAATGAGATCGATTCCCCATTTTGCAAATGGTCAAGGGCTAGATACAACATTCAACTCTTAAGAGGGCTGTCTTCGAATTGTGGCAAAGCGTTGACACTTGTCACATCTTTTTCAAGGTGGGTCAATAGTATCTCTGTCTTATCACTTTTTGTGCTAGGGACTATCCCCCAGAGTGGTTTTTACATACTCCTTCGTGTATTTCCAGGACCACGTAATCCGCTTGTTCTCCTCCGATACACCTCAACAAAGGTAACAAAAACCTACGTTTATATAGTACGTCATCTTGTAAGATGAAGTGGGCAATTCTTCTTCTGAGCTTATGTGCCTACTCTTTTTCAGGTGGTAGGGTCTGTTCTTTGATGAAAGATATTATTGGCTTCATCCATGCTGGAGTGTCTTCAATCCACATTACAGCTTTGCCATCTATAATGGAGGGTCCTTCACGATATTCTACAGGAACGCATGTAAGTAGTTCTGAATCCTTGTTGCTTGCCAATTTAGATAGAGCATCAGCGTGGACATTCTCAGTTCGTGGGATTTGCACCAGTTCGAAACTTTTGAAGGATGGGATGAAGTTTATGACTAATTTCAGTTATGTTGTCATGGATTTATCCCTGGCCAAAAAATTACTGTGAACTTGACTTACCACCAGCTATGAATCGCTGCTGATGACGAGCCTTTTTACGTTCATTTCTTTGGCCAATCTTAGGCCAGCGAGAAGGGCCTCGTATTCTGTAGCATTATTAGTTGCTTTGAAGCCGAACCTCATAGCACATGTAAGCTTATGTCCCTCTGGGCTGACCAAGACAATCCCAGCTCCTGACCTTGTTTCTCCTGAGGACCCATCAACTGATAAGTTCTAGAGTGGGGATTCGGCAGTTTCCATCACTTCTTCCATCTCTGGGATGGGGGTAAATTCTGTCTAGAAATTCCCGAGGGCCTGGCCCTTGATGGCAAATCTTAGTTTGAAAATAAGATCAAACTCACTGAGTTCCACGGACCATTTTAGTAACCTTTCGAGGGCATCAGGCTTCTGCAGCACCTGTTTGAGGGGAAATATAGCCTCAGCTTTCATGAAGCTATTACTAAGGAGAGGGCCAATTTTTCCATGTCGAGGTAGCGAGTTTCTGTTGATAAAAGTGCTTTGTCGACGTAGTACACAGGCAATTGATGACCATCTTCTTCCCTTATTAGAACCGAATTGATGGCCTCGGATGTTACTGCCAGGTACAGCTGTAATGGTTCGTGGTCCTTAGGTTTGGAGAGGAAGGGAACCTGTTGCAAGTGCCTTTTTAGCTCTTGTAGGGTTACCTCACATTCCTCGATTCATTGAAACTTATTTCCTCCTTTGAGGATTTTGAAGAAAGGTATGCACTTATCTGTTGCTTTGGAAACGAAGCGGTTCAAGGCCGCTACTCGTCCGGTGAGGCTTTATACCTCTTTTGGCTTTTAGGGTGACTTTATTTTAATCAAAGTTTTGACCTTTTTAGGGTTTGTTTCGATGCCCCTTTGGTTGACGATGTAGTCCGAGAATTTCCTTGATGAGATACTAAATGTGCACTTTAAAGGATTGAGCTTCATTCGGTCCTTTCTTAGAACCTGGAAGGTTTCATCAAGATTTTTGACGTGGTCCCCCGCTTTTAAACTTTTCACCAGCATGTTGTCCACGTAGACCTCCATGGCTCTTCCAATAAGGTCGGTGAATATTTTATTGACAATTCTCTGATAGGTCGCCCAGGCCTTTTTCAAGCCGAAAGACATGACCTTGTAGTAATGGAGACCCTTGTCTATGATGAATGATGCGTGTTCTTCGTCTTCTGGGAACATGGGTATTTGGTTATACCTTAAATATACATCCATGAAACTAAGAAGTTCATGCCCAGCAGTTGAATCCACTAACTGGTCAATTATAGGGAGTGGGAAGCTGTCCTTAGAACATGCTTGGTTCAAATTTGAAAAATATACGCAAACTCTCCATTTCCCGTTATGCTTTTTCACCAATACTGGGTTTGAGACTTGATTCTCTGACGAATCCATTGTCGATTAACTTTTTGACCTCGTCCTTCAGAGCCTCGTACCTTTCAGGATTGAGAGCCCTTCTTTTCTGCCTGTGTGCTACGACCTTTGGGTCGATGTTCAAATGGTGGCAGCTGATCTTGAGGTCAATGCCTACCATATCGTCGTGTTTCCAAGAGAATACATTAAGATTCTTCAATAAGAACCTTTTTAGCTCATCTTTTACCCCTTCTGGTAGGTTTCTTCCAACCTGTAGGTGCTCGGAGGGGTCCTAGGGGTCTGTTGGGAAGCTCTCTAGCTCCTCCATGGGTGCTGTTTGAGGTTCGCAATCAATAATACACGGATCCAGTTCCTCCAAGTGGGTTGCTTCCTCAGCAGATCTCCCTTCTTCAGGGATGGCTCGTCTTCCGCAGACAACCTCTTCTTCAGAGGCTTGCATGACTACAAGGATGTTTCCTTCCATAGGGACATCGGTTATTTCGACGTCCTCTTCTTGTTCGGGGGCATCATGCATATCCAGATTGGTAGTAACGACGTTGATGGTTCTTGGTTCAGCTTTCCTTATGGAGTTTGAGTAACATTCCCTAGCACTTCGTTGGTCTCCTTGGACGGTTGCTATGCCATTTTCAGTTGGGAATTTCACGCACAAGTAGTGTATAGAGGCGACTGCCCATAATTCCTTCAAGGTTGGTCTCCTAAGTACCCCATGGTAAGCAGACCTATTATCAACCACCAGAAACTCCATGAATTGGTGAGCTATCAGGGGTGCAGTTCCAAAAATGATGTTAACTGAGCTTCCATTATCCCATAACATTCTTTTTAGGCCATTGCGGGCCACGACAGCCCTCACTATCAGGGCGTCACAGTTTGGATAATGCATTCCCAACGTGTCTTCTTGGGTAAATGTAATTGGTGGAATCGTCTTCCCAGTTGAATAATGGTTAACTATGTAGCTCGTCATGCGAGGGTCACTTACTTCCCTTGCATAACTCCTTTGAGAATTCCTAGATTCTCCTCCCATATGTGGGCCTCCTATGATTGTATCAATTTCTTTGATGGGCTCCTGCTCGTTGTTAGCTAGGGGCACTTCGTCTTTGCCTCTGACCTTCTCTAGGCCTTTCAGTGTCATTTTCCCTTCCTCTTGGAAGGTCATTCCGGTTGGGCCGATGTTGTTCCTTATTTCTATACTGCTTATTCTGATTGTACGGAGCATTTCTTTGAGGACGTCTTCCCCTTCCTTGATTTTGGTTCTGGGATGTCTTGCAGCGTCCCAACAATTCTCCGTGCAATGGCCATGAAACTGATGGTACGTGTAATAATTGGGCACTTTGTTCCTATTTGAAGGTTCAGCGCTTTGCCCCCTACCTCATTCTCTTGTCGGGGTGTTTCGGGTAGGGATGGCGCTGGTACATTTCAGCACCAGGGTTAACTTCCTCATAAGCTAAGGTAGGCACGACACTGAATGTTGCTGCGGTAAGCTCTTACCCATGACTTAATGGTGCCTGATGGTCCATCAGATGAGAAGTTGGATCTCTTCCCCTTTGCATTTGGGGAGGTGGTAGACCCTGGCTGGCCCTGTTCCTATGATATCTCAGCTCTTCATTGAGGATTTCACGCCTTATATAGGTTCAACACCTCTTCTTTTACCATGCTTCCTTTGAAGGTGCTTCGGGTAAGGATGAGGTTGATGCATCTCAGTTCTAGGATTTACCTCCTCAGAGGCCAAGGTCAGTACTGCATTGAGCGTTGCTGTAGCAAGTTCCTGTCCATGGTTCATTAGGGCCTGATGGTCTATTAGATGGGAAGTTGAGCATTTTCCTCTTTGCATTTAAAGAGGTGAGAGGCCATGACTTGCCCTATTCCTATGATCCTTTAGTTCTTCATTGAGGATTTCACGCCTTATCATTTCTAATAGGGCATCATAGGTGTTCGGGTCCTTGTTCTGCACGTCCATCCAAAAAATGGAGTTCATGTCCAATCTTCGTCATAAAGTAGTTAGTGCTTTCCTATCTGTGACTTGCACGCAATAGGTCATTTCGTCAGTGAAGCGGGATAAGAAGCTTTTCAGCATCTCACCATGCTGTTGGCACATATCTTGCAACCGTTGAATGGGCCTTTCTCCCTCTTTGTTAGTAGCAAAGCGCTTTAGGAACATTTTCTTAAGGTTTGGCCAGCTTTGGATGCTATCCTCTCGCAACCTTGTATACCAGATTTCAGGTCATCCACTTAGAGTTAAATGAAAGGCTCTGCATTTCATAGGTGGGGTGGCCCCTTTTAGATTCATATGAGTTTTGAAGCTGTTGATATGCTTTGCAGGGTCACCTCTTTTATCATACTTCGAAATTTTAGGAAGCGTAAATTGGTTCAGCATCGGGGCATTTCGAATGGCTTACGAAAATGGTGAATGATCATCATCGTCATCCAAGTCACAGGACCTATGTGGTTCATCAGAATCTTCATCCTCCCCTATATGGGTCTAGAGAAGAGGTTGGGAAGGCCCTACCTCACTTCTGGCCCGATCTCTTCTCTCTCGCCTATTTCTAGGGGGAGGGATATGAGGTTCTTCTTGGTAGGTAGGCTTTTGCCCTTCGTCCTGGGGAGGTTCCTGCCTCCTATCCCTAGGCATAGGAGGAGGACAAGCTTGCCTATTCCTAGGCAATTTCGAGCCTATCCTGCCGAAGACGCTAGTCAATCTTAGAGGTCAATTTTCGGGTTCGTAGTTCGGAGAAAAGTTGTATGGAAATTCATGGGGTCGTTCCGAGGTGTAGTTGGTTGATATGTCGACCCCAACTTCTCTTTCTTGATGGGCCTCGTGGCTTGCATGGTAGTATCTAGCCATTTCGCTTTGGACCTCATTTTCCTCATGATAGTATTCCTGACGGTTACCAAACGTATTTTCATGGGTTGCATGTGGAGGAACAAAGGATCTTCTTTGACCCTGCATATTCATCAGCATTTCTTGCATGACTAAGTTTTGCTGGGTTATGTTCCTCATATTGGCCACCATTGTGGCCATTTCTCTAGTAAGCCTAGCTGCAACCTTTCCTCTACCTCTTGATCCACGTCTTCGTGGTGGAGGCCATAGGTGTGTGGCTGGGGCAGTTTGTGAGGGTTCTCATTCTTCAGGGTATTCACTTACCCTTTTAGGTGCACTTTCGTTGTTTGAGCTCATTCTTTCTCTAAATGCTTAGTGTGAAATCTCCCCCTTTCTTCAAGGGTTTTAAGTTTCTAACAGTCTTTTTTCAAGGATCAAAATTCCTTCACTCAAACTTCCGGTCGTCGTTTAGCTTTTTCTCCACGCGTTTTCGTGGTTAACCGTAAGGCTTCCCACAGATTGGCCTAAAAAAATGAGCCAACAGAGTCGGGCCCACTCACGCCAAGTCAAGTACTGTTCCGACGAGTTCCTATCGGAATAACGATGGTAGTAAAGAGGAAATGGACGTGGCAGGTACTTTGCGGCGAGAGACAAAAATGTTCAAGCTCCGACGGGTGAAACAAAGATAATCGCGCTAATAACGATCACTTGATAGAAACCAAACTAATCTATGTAGCAACAAAATAGGAATATGTGGAATGATAGATGAAACGTTAATATATTTCCTTCAAGAGTTTAAGTGTATATTTCGAATATATGATTATCAATTTTTCAATCAATTATCCAACCCCCATTGAGTTACAAAAAGACTATTTATACTATATTGACCGACGTGGTGTCCGTTGGATCAGAATCATGTGACCTTATCTCCCTGATTGATTCAAAGAGATCTTCAAATCTTTTATGAGGAACATCGTCGGCTTCATGAGCTTCGGATCAATTGAGAGCTTCAGAGAGATCTTTTGAGGTGGTTCTCTAAGTGCAGAGCTTCAACTCCTTTCTTTGTTTCTTTAGGCAGTGCGTCAGCAAGTACTTCGGCTCGTAGAGCAATGACTTCGATTTGTTGTGACTTATAGAACAAAGACCTCGGTTGTTGAAGCATAACTGCTGATAGAGCAAGGACCTCGGTTTGTTTGACTTTCTCGTTGACTTTCTGCCACGTGGCGTTTGCTCTTCGAGCCTCTGAGGCGAGGAGTAACACATAAATACCAAACTTATTTAGTACAAAATAACACTCTTCGTTACAACTTTCAATGACCATGCACATGGATGGTGATTCAATCAAGTAGATGTTTTGTTTGAATGTAAAGAGCTGAATTTTCATGCTTTAATTAATTAATGAAAGCTTGTTTGGTATTAATATTACGTAGTTGACTTGACGTGACTTGACTTACCTTTCAAGGAGTTAATTAAATCACTGCACATAAAATTATATCCTAGTGGTGGCAATTGAGCCAAGTGACTCGTCGGCTCGACCGCTCTGCTCGTACTGTAGTAACTTACGAGCCGCTCGGGCTCGTCAAAATACGAGCCCGAGCACGAGCCGAGCAGGCCGACTCGCTAAACTCGTATTGTTCACGAACAGCTCAGCTTGGCTCGTGGGCTTGTCCCTTTAATATATAAAATAAATAAATAAATAACGACGTTATTCAGTGACCATTCTGGTCACTGAATTTTTATTTTCATTTTTTTCTCTATAAATACCCACCCCCTAATCAACATTTTTTCCCACCAATACTCTCATTTTCTATTCTACTATCTATAATTTACAAATTATCAACA
>CAIGRN010114486.1:0-18135 GCA_903798345.1 Fraxinus anomala
CCCCCCCCCCCCCTCCCCCCCTTTTTTGGTAAAATGTATATAAATCCAAGGATTTTGATTGATCATTTCATATGGTTCTTGTTATATCCCTTTATTTATTTTTTTCCAGAGAGGTGTGGGTGGTTGAAAACCAGATATTCATTAATTTTATAGTCCGACAAGGTGACCAGCCATACAAAATCCTCAATCATTAAGGGATTAAACTACTTGTACAGGGGAAATCCCCATGTACAAGTGCCAGATGCAGTGTTCTGTGTTAGCGGCACTGCATTGGTTGCTAACACTGCATTTTTTGGATATATATTCTGAGTACATACAACAAAGTCCATCATTAAATTCATATTACAAGATTTGACTAGGTTTTACGCTGTTATGAGCTTATCCCAACCCTCCTACTATACTGAGATTTGAGTCTGGTTGTGAAAAATATAGGTGGGTACATACGAGGACTTGACTTCGTATATATCAAAATAGAAAAAAATTTAGGCACAATATTGTTCATACGAGTTCGTATTATTCTTACCTTCACAAAGATGTCAATGCATATATCAAGACAATCATTGACAGCCAATGTCTCTGAAATTCGTCTAAGAACTTGGAGCTCCAATTCAGTACCCAACTTCGCCGGCACCATTTCATTCATATCATCCCCCATATTCTGATGCCTTAACTGCTGTAACAAACTCTCATACTCATCTTGCAAATTCAACAAAGCCTCATCAAGAAGCCCATCAAATCTCATTGAATCAACCTCTCTTTCGTACAGCACTTTCAGAGTAATCAAAGTTTCCCTCAAACGATGCGTTCTGTACTGATCAGTGGCTTTAGTCCTACTCAAAAACTCAACCACTTCTTGCAGCTTTTGAATTGCCGGCTCACTCTCTTGGCTTATTGAAGTCAAGGCAATGTCCAATTCATCAACGCAATCCACGTACTTGATCAACTTTGTGAGCCTGTTTTTCGAAGTTTTCTCGTC
Source organism: Fraxinus anomala (assembly GCA_903798345.1). Classification (NCBI taxonomy): domain Eukaryota; kingdom Viridiplantae; phylum Streptophyta; class Magnoliopsida; order Lamiales; family Oleaceae; genus Fraxinus; species Fraxinus anomala. The sequence goes on from CAIGRN010114486.1 coordinate 977, forward strand.
CAGTAACTTTGAGGCTATGTCAAGAAGCTTACGCTGGAGGGACTCAGAGAGTTTGAAGCTGTCGAGAAGTGCAAGAGCTGGAGAAATGGCTCGGTTTATTCTAGTTTCAAGAGCTTTAGCCCCAATGGACAGTGATTGTAAAGGTGCAACTCTTCTTGATGCCATTGTTAAGTTTTCTTGTATGGCATCGAAATTTTCATCCATTTTATCTAAGCTTTTTTCGAGGCTGGCCGAATTCTGGAGAAGGGTTTTGATATCAGAACATGCTAGTAGTAGCTTAGCAAGAACTGGATCATCTGCATATGTGATCAACTCCATTGAAACTGTCTGTGTACGGAGGTGTAATTAGGTTTACTAGTTATTGATCAAAAGTTTGTTTAGGAGGAAAAAGGGTTTTGAGGCAGAATGGAAAAGGACAAGAGGACATTGTCCAATGAATAGATTTCGATGTATACTAAGAACATATGGCATTTAGGATTCGAACAAGACAAAAAATGATTTCGGAGAGTCCTAATTTGACAGCTGGTTATATTGAGCGAGTCCAAAAGTTAGAAGTTCGGAGGAAACTATATTAAAGTGCTTAGTAACCAGGGATTGATTGAAATTGACCATATGACAGAATATGGGGTAGTGTCCATTCTCCCTCGGGATGCTGTAGTGATTAATCAGAAGAAGATACAAGATAATTTCGAAGTGAATTTCATTCAATCTAATTATGCTTTTACTCTAGTTTAACTGACTAACTACACTTTTAATTTGATTTTTGGTAACTCCATCTAATTCCATCACTTGAAATGACTAATATCGATGAAATAATGGTTAATTAATGAATAACGATCATTTAGACCTTGCTTGAGCCCTTTTTGGAGAATATATTTTTTTAAGAAGTGATTTTTTTAGAGAATATGTGATAAAAAGTTAAGATTTGCATTTAGGTTCAAAATTATTTTATTTAAAGAATGTATAGTTGAAAATGAGTCGACAAAAAATGAGTTCTAAAAAATGATATTCAAATAGTGGCTTATTTCAATGAAATTGTACTCATTTCACATCAACAACTAATAATCATGTGTGATAACAATTTCACGTCATCAATTATCGTTAATGGAATATTGGACAAAGCTACCTCAAATTAAAGTATAATTTCACTGATGAAGTTATATTAAAAGTGTAGTTATCCAGTTGAATAACATTTATCTGATTGAACTTGAGTAATGTATTTACCTAATAATTTGATGAAAGGAAGAATAAACTATTCGTGTATAAAAGTGAGTGATCTCGTACATATCGGGGATGTCTTCTATTATAAATTTTAAGTTCGTAAAATTCCAGTTTACTTTCTTCATTTCATACGCACTTAGAGCACAATTTCGCTATACTCGTCCACTTTCCTAAATAGTTGATTGATCACTTCCCCATTTTCTTTCTTCCCAATCTTAAGGGAGTGTTTGGGATTTATTGGACATATGCTGGGTTTTGAAACATTGGACGAAATATTTAGATTTGTTGGGCTACTGGTTCACTTATAATTGATTATCTAGGTCGTTAAACATGAATATTTGTGAGTACTTTTGACAAAATTATAGCTTAATATCCTGTATATATTATTTTTTAAGTTAAAAATCGATGCTTGATAGCCAATTTGGAAGCAATGAACAAAACTGAAGCGAAAAATGAAGAATTCTAAAGTTTGAGGACTAAATTGCAACTATTCAAAAGTTTATTCAGCCTAATGAAGGTTGATTGAAGATCATAAGAACTCCATTAGTTTAAATTAGAAGATGAAGGATGAAAATTGTGATAGTCAAAGAATAACTAATCAAGAGGGAGTACATCGATTTTCGAAAACTTTTTTTTTTAATTAAAAACGATTCAAATTCAAGCAAGTTGGAAATGAATAAGACAATCAAACATAATGTATAAATACGAAAGCAATAAGCAAAAGGGAAAAAAGTGCAAAACGATATAATTATGGAGGTTCAATACCGACTAATGATCTACGTTTTACTAAGCTCTCAATTACGAGCAAGATCTTTTCATTATATTAATTAATTTATGGTGCAATGCAAAATTCTTACAACGCTTTCAGTGACTTACAAACAATGAGCACCGATCCTTTTACAATTTTAAACTTTACGGGATCTTATTTGACAATCCTTGTTTGACAATCATTATTCGGCAAAAATACATTTTTTAATAGTAATTTTTAAGGAGAATGCGTGATTGAAAAGTAATAAAAAAATTTAAATTTACGTGTAAAATATTTTATTGTGTAAATGTATGATTAAAAATTAATACATAGAAAAAAAAAATGAAAATAATAACGATGAAACATGGGCTTTGATTGGTCCCGAGTTCGATTCTGGAATGCCCTCCAAATATTTATCTTTTCACTAATTCCTCATTTTTTCCCAATTCCCCTTTTTATATTTTTTATTTTGAGTTCAGTACACATTCTTTCAAAATACATTATTTCAAAATTCTTTTTTAATCACACATTTTTAATAAAATAATATTTTTCAACACATCAATAATTTTACCTTACTTTTTAATCATATATTTATCAACACATGACTGTTTAAAATATATATTCTTCCCTTGCTAATATCCATGAAAACACACCCTGAAATGCAAAGACCTTTATTTCCTCGAGGTTCAAAGGGGTTTTAGAGTTTTTGCTGGCTGTATAAATTTTTCTTGCAATTCCTAAGAAAACTAGCTGAAATCATTACAAATCTCGGAAAATCCCTAAAAAGCAAAAGAAATTATGGTTTTCGGTCAGGTTGTGATAGGGCCGCCAGGCTCTGGCAAGACCACTTACTGCAACGGCATGTCCCAATTCCTCCAACTCATCGGACGGTAAGACTATCTCTTTCACAGTTTTATGTATTTTCCTCGATAATCCTAATGTAATTTTTGATAATTTAACTGATTGCAGGAAAGTTGCAATTATTAATTTGGATCCCGCCAATGATGCATTGCCGTATCCAATTTGTTTTTATTTTTTAAAACTTAATTAAATTGTATTGTGTTGTGTTGTGTTGTGTTTGAGTTATTTCCTTATGTTATAAAGATATGAATGTGCTATAAATCTCGAGGATCTCGTTAAACTCAGCGATGTAATGGGTGAGCATTCCCTTGGTCCCAATGGAGGTAAAGATTGTTGAGTGTATCTTTTTGATTTTCCATATATTATTATACATTTTTAAATACTATACATTTATAGGGTTTCTGTATAATCAATATATTTTACTACAATTATGGGCTCGTGTCAAGTTGGGCAATTCCTTGTTCTGAAGAATGTTTTATAATGTCTTACAGGTCTGGTGTATTGCATGGATTATCTGGAGAGTAATATTGACTGGTTAGAAGCCAAATTGAAACCCTTGCTCAAAGGTTGTTATGGCATCTAACTTTTGTTTGTTGTGCTTGGTTATCTTTTTGGTACATGTTCTGTGTATTTTTCAACCAATAACTAGTTATGAAGGAAAGGAGGAGAACCAATGCGCATAAAAAACAATATCTTGTTATACAGCGCACTCACTCATCTAAAGGCAGAAGTTGCAAATACCTCCAAACACAAAGAAGCATTTGGGATTTTGTACCAGCTCTCTTTTTGTATTTAAGGTTGTATTGTTTGCTTCTTGGTAACATTCTTTTTCATAGAAAAGAGTAAATAAAAAATATAATTATTCGAAGAAGATGATATACTAGGACTACCTTTTTATCCAAGAAGATGCAATTTGTCTTTTTGGATTCTTGAATTGTTACATTGTCTCTTCTTAAATTATTAGTAGAAAAGTAGAAACTGATGTTTTCAAAACTCTGTAGTTTTTCATTTCAATAATTCAGTCCGAGTGTATTGGGTGATACAAGGATGGTGTCATTTACAAGATACAAGTTGGGTTACTGGGAAGAGATCCTGAGGAACACAGAACACTCTATGTTCCTCATGTCCTCCGAGAATAGATTCTGGGTATTAGATGAGCTCAGTCCTTGGCTAAATTTTGCTGAGTTTGATAGTACTTGGACAATTCTAAATCTGATTTTAGTAGGTTTTGGCTCAACGGCGTTATACCATTATATTCTATAACTATCCATCACCAAGTTGACCAATCTTTTGTTGATTCATACTTGGACCCACAGAGTAAAGTTTGCAAACAAACGGTTCATTCAAGAGCAGGAAAAGAATTAACATGCTGCTGATAATTGGCTTATATAGTGTTTACCATAATAAAACTGAAAAAATTGTTAGAATTGACAAAGTATGCTTCCTTGAATGATTTATCACGCTACTGATAATTGAGCTGATATAATGTTCGAACATGTCTATCAAAACCCATACAGGAAGCATTAGCTTACACAATCTGCATATACGATGCCAAAGTTAGACAACTGTTTTTTGTATACTACTGCATTGAAGATAAAGAGTGCAGAAACTACAGCATTTTTTTGATATAAGTATATGTGTCCATCTGAAAACAATATTATTTCTTTGCTCATTTTTCTCTCCATGAACTCCATATGCTGTTAGATGTCATGTCTCAACGTGCTATCCATATTCTCAGTAATCTAGTTTTTAGTTCTCAGCCAATGTAACATTTTTGTGATCATAGCAGCTCAAAATGGACGTTATTTTTGCAGATCACTATCTACTCTTTGATTTCCCTGGCCAAGTCGAACTCTTTTTCCTTCATGAAAGTGCAAAAAGAGTTATTATGAAACTCATAAAGAAGTTAAATCTCAGGGTATGAGTTTTTTCTTTGAAAAGATCGATTAGTTTCTTCAACATGAAACTCAACCAGGAAGATGAATGTTGGGAATCTAAATTTATCTCTTAGAAGCGATATGTCATTTGTTTTAACACTTGACGGGCCCTCAACAATAAGGCTGTGACTGACTGCTTCTGATCATATTTATGCTTTTATGATCGGTCTCTCAATGGAATTTCTCTGCTTTTTGCAGTTGACTGCAGTTCACTTAGTTGACGCCCATCTTTGCAGTGATCCTGGGAAGTATGTTAGCGCATTGCTTCTTTCTTTATCAACCATGCTACACTTGGAACTTCCTCATGTCAATGTTTTGTCTAAGATTGATCTTATTGAAAACTATGGGAAGCTTGGTTAGCTTATTGTTTTCTTGCTTAAAATGCTCACATTTTCAATATTGAAAATTTGATACTCTTTGATCTCATTCATTGCCTGTTTTGCAGATTTCAACCTTGACTTTTACACAGATGTGCAAGATTTATCTTATTTACAGCAACATCTTGATCAAGATCCTCGTTCTGCTAAGTATAGGTATGACTTCAATCTGATTCTTTTACAAAGTCACAATAATTATCAAACAATTTTGGTTGTCTTGGAGAACACTATTTTCATCTGCTTGAATTATTTTTTAGATGGAAATATTTGTTACTTAGATGTTAGTATGTTACACATTGGGCAGTCTTTGTCATGGTAAATCTTGTAGGTCATGTAATTCTATCCTCTGATGTTTGGACTCTTCAAAATAGACGAAGTACCCGTGTTACGGGATATATGTCAAATCTTCCAAATTTCAATCAGACACTTCACCGTGTCCGCTTCTGTCTTTTTTTTCTTCTCGTTTTTGCTCTCTGTAAATCTAGTGCCACCGTCGAGAGGGTGAAGGTCAGTGGCTCTAGTTCTTTTTTCTTTCCCTTTCTTCCTTTTTTCCTTCTTTCCCTCTTTGTATCAATGGTTTAGGGATTTCTTTGTATAAAATGAAAATGGGTACTATATAGTGCTACTTACTGTTCCACTAAGTCCAAATTGCAATCAAGTCCTTCATTTTCTATTTTATATAACATTTAGTAATTAACTTTCCATAATTGAAAACTAAACCCCAAAATTATATATAGTAAAAAAAAATTGAAGTTTGAAAGACGTATTCATGAACCCATGTCCGAAATTTGGACTCTTTTTAATCATGTCCTCGTATCTTATATTTTAGAAAATAAAAAATTTGACACTTAGATATGTACCCGTACCCGATTTCGAGCATCATAGATTCTACCAACGGACAGAAAGGAACGAAAATGTTTTCCTGATTGGTGCATGGTATCATGTTATATTTGCTCATTTCATAAAGTGAGAAAAAAGTAATAATCTAGATCTAAGTTGTTTTTAGACTCGAATAGGACCCATGGTTTCAAAATCCCTATACACATCCGCCTTAAACCTCGCCTAAGAATGTGGTGAGCAAAAAACACCTCATGTTATGAAGCAGGTTTTGGAGGTGTGCACCTCATTTTTGTGAGGCCCATGCCTTACAGCACTGCCCCAAGGTTTGTGAGGTGTGTGTTCCTTAATTCTACTTATATAATTTTCTTTGCATGTGGACGACAAAACATAAACATAAAATTTTTGATTGACCCATTTTTTAATAACCCATTATGTAACGCCCCAACATTCTTGAAATTCGAAGCATTACAAGAAAAATCTTCTTTGTTGGGGTTCTTTAATGTTAAGTGATATTTACCTTATAAAACACAAATTTGTTCTACCACAGTAATAAGACGTGGAGTTTGAAGCTAAAGTTCCTCTTTGTAGGATCTAGCATAAAGCAGGACCGTTACAGATATCTGGGTTTTCATTTCGTGTACTTTTGGAGTGAAATTGACATGAATTTGTTGGACTAAATTAGGCCACTAGTTCATCTTGTATCGTCTACTTAATTAATGAGATTAGAATCTAAAGGGGCAAGGTAAATTATACATGAGTTCCACCCCCCCATCCCTTCTCTTCCCCAGTAGCAGGTTCTGTTCCCATGTTGAGGTCTTTCACGATAATCTTCTCATCCTTGAATTCGCTACTTTTTAGGTAATATTTACCTGTTTCTTGGCGCAGAAAGCTTACAAAGGAGCTGTGCGAGGTGATTGAGGATTACGGTCTGGTCAACTTCACGACTTTAGATATTCAGGCATCTTCACATCTATGCGTGGTGTTAACAAGTCTATGCTAACTATCTAGCCTATGGTTCTCAGTCCTACTTGGTTTTTCAGGATAAAGAAAGTGTTGGCAATCTAGTTAAACTAATTGACAAGAGCAATGGGTATATATTTGCTGGTATGGATGCAAGTGCAATTGAGTTCAGCAAAATTGCAGTCGGTCCGGTGGATTGGGATTACTACAGATATCCTTTTGCTTGGATGTCCTATCGTGCAACTTTTTACTTATTTATTTAATTATCTTCAAATTCTTTTTGTTATTTGATCAAACACGTTTCACTTTCACTTTCATTTTCTCAAACCTTTTAAAACTTATGTGGCTGCATTTGGTAATTCCCAATTCATGATTAGACGTGGCTGCTTTTAGTTGATATATTTTGTGCAGGAGCCTGACAAGGAATCGATTTCTGATTTATTAATGACCAATATGTTAGGCTTCTTTTATGTTACATTCCAGAAAAATGTGTCTGGATGATCTGTGTTTTGGGTACCAATTGATATACCTAGATTTTTTTTTTTTTCCAGATGTCCCCTCGGATGTAGCTAGTATTTATATATTTAGGATTTCTTTTTCTCTAGAATTGATTCTTCTTGTCCAATCTGGCCACTTGGATTAAGCTAGTAATTGAGATATTTCAGAATCGTTTCTCCAGTTGATGGTTGGTTTTCCTTGACATAGCAATTCACAGTTGCAGCAGTGCAGGAGAAGTACATGAAAGATGACGAGGATTTTGACGAGGGCAAGTCAGATTACAAATAAAACGAGTTTGAAAAGAGAGGTGGGCATTTCATATAGAACTCTATTTGCATATCCTGTTTCTGTTACTTTTTAACAGCGACGCATCTTTTTCTGGGTGTCAATTTATTATTGCTTCTCACTTTTTTTAAGAAGTTTCCGACCATGAATCAGGTAATGGCTAGGCTAGCATTCACTGTTGGAATTTCTTGATGAACACGGGAGAGATTCCAGATGCGTGTTATTTATAACAAATTTCGTGTACCATAAACTAAATAATATGTGAGTGTATGCATCTTATGTGTATTATCGTTCGAATCAAGAAATGGACCTTTAGTAGAATTACAATATTCTAACAGCTCGTGATTAATTAATAAATATCTGATGGACCGACCGTGGAGCTAGCCGGAATTTTCTTTTTGCGGTCAAGTGTTCTAGGTTGGAAATGGTACTGTCTGATGTGGTCTATTGTGGAGGCCACAAGATTATATTTTGCTTGAGTTCATTTACTTCAAATATGTGTCGATTGACGAGTTTATAATGGTATAAAGGAAAATTCTGATCTGACGGCTCTGTGTGTATGTTTTTAACACAATAGACCTGGCCAAAATTGGACCCTTCTTGATTAAAATGATCAATGAAATGGGGCATTTAATTTTATTTTTTAGATTTTGATTGACCAGTTCCAACAGAATAAATATTTCGTAAAGGATTTGGTTTTACATGGAATTATTATTATTATTATTTTTTTTTTTTTTCTTTTTTTGGGTTGGAATGTTACTGTCAGTTGTGATTAAAACTCATCCTATGTTTATTCTCCCTATCTGGGCATGGTAAGTAGGAACATAAATTTAAAAAAAAAGGAATATTCCAGGCTTTTTTTTTTTTTATTTCATCAAACAATGTGTTAATGATAAATAGGTAATAATAGTGAATGTGTATTTAAATTAATGTTTGATTTTAGCTTCAAAAAATAAGGAGATTATAATGAAACCAAAAAATCTCGATAATAATTTTCTTCTAGTGATGGAAATTCTTTTTGAAGTACATATGTGATATTTACTCTGTACCCTGCTTTAAACAGTATTTATTTATTATTTAAACATAGTACATGAAAAAAAAAAAATTATGTACGTTTCTAAATTCTGTTCGATTTCATTTGTTAATGTCTTATTTTAATGCGTTTTTAACTAAAATTCTTAAATAATAACAACAATTTTACAATATTGCCATGCACTTAGTGTAGCTCATGTGCTATTATAAACGTGCGTCAATTTCAAACTCGAACCTTCTCTATTTAAAAATAGTGAATAATAAATCTCAAAACTCATGTTTTAGTGGTGGTTGGTTTATAACAATTTAAAATTAAGATTGTGTTAGCCTTAACAGGACACAATAATTGAAGGTCCCATTCCATTGAGTAATCAACATATCCAATGATAAGCTAAATATTACACTTACTTTGGACATTAAAAAGATATTTGAAAGTGATTTTATGAACGAGATTCTTAACTTTATATGTAGTGATGAAAATGAATAAGAATTAATCAAAAATGATTAAAGTTGAACATATTCTAGAAGTTGGGATCAAGTAGTCTTTGAAAGTTAAAGGATCTCAATTACAATATCTAAAAACTCAATTTGAACCAAAAGGGAACCAGGGCCAAATTGCACAAGTAAAAGTTTGATTTCCATCGATTTGGAATATCCTAATATGACTAAAATCGTAGTTTCATATCATCTTGAAATGCATTAATTGGGATTTGAAAGTTGATAATCCTCAATTGGCAAGGGAAATTTACATTCGTTCCAAGAAGAGTTTGAAAAGCCATTGTTGAGAATTGTGTGTCGAAGAACAACACTTGAATTTTTTTTCTTTCTTATTATATTGAACTTTGTGATATTTTTAATCATTTTATTATTTAATTTCGTAATTATAAGTAGGTAGATAATTGATTGTTAAGATGAACGATATAACTTAATTTTAACATTTATTTAATTCAAAAAAATTTCATACAACTTTGATTTGTGTTAATTGTTTATTGTGTTCGTAATTGACGTCAATCTTGTTATATGTACATCAAGTTCGACATCATTTTGAGGTGACTAATTTTTATTCATTAATTTTAACAATATTTTAAACAATTAAAGGTACAAAATTTTCCACATCTTCGAGTGTCAAACTTGTTGTATACAAGTTTAATTCAAGTGACATTCAATTGTTTATACACAAATTGTTTTGATCCAAGGACAATATTGAGATTGAGAGGAGATATATATGTCTAGATCATGCTATAAGTGACATAGATTGTGATAAGAGATTGAGAGAGAAACTTATAATCTATGCAATCTTGATTGAATTTCTAGAAATTAATGCGTTTATATGTATATAAATTTACATAGAGATATATTAAATTCAAACATGTGAATATAGTTAGATTTTGCTGAGAGAGACTATAAGTTATAATTGGTTAATTCAATTAATAATAGATGTGAAAAAGGCATTGAATGATATTGAATTGAATGAATGTTAATTGACCTATGTAAATTCGAAATTCCTAACTACATAATCACATAAATCATCACAAAAGTCTTCCAAGCCTAAATTAATTAGAATAATTTAGTTTAGTTTTAGTTATAATATAAATTCTTGATTTGTTAATAGCTTGCCACATTAATTGAGAATGAAGCTAGATTTAGGATAAACACTATTTGTAAGTAATTAATCTCTGTGTGACGATATTCGAATTTAAACAATTACTTCATTACTTATCACGATTCATACACTTTCGAAAGCACACGATCATCCAACATTATAAAGTTCTCAATCCGAAGAAAGTTGTATCACGATTAGATAAGGGATTTTGGTTTTTCTTTTTTTCCCTCCTTTTTAATAGCATCAGATCCACCTTATCAAATACGTTAGAAATGAATTTTATGTGTCCATCATGTTGGGTTGAAATTTTGTTTATTCAATCGCAATTCAAGTGCATCCTAAATACATATTCCCTAAAAGAACTTGGAAAATGGTGGATCATTAGTGGGATTGGCAAAATTTATAAATTATTTATAAAAAGTCAAACTTCTTTTCAACCATACAATTCAATTAATCCACAAATATTATACATTTATCTAGCATATCAAGTTCTTAACCTTTAAAAAACTTATGGTAATTGTGTTGTTTTGTTAGGATTTGTGCTGGACTCCCTTCCTGGTTAGATGACTCAATTTAGTATTTATTTTTTAACTTACTTTCTAGATTTTACAGTTAATTGTTGTGGTTTCATTCGGATTTGTTGGGTTTTTTTTTTTTTTTAAATCTTTAGCTGAACTAAATTTTTACAGTAATTAGAATAGCATGTTTATTTTTCATATTTTAGATTACTTTTTTAAAAGTATTCACTGGATAATTTTCTCATATAGTTGATAATTTAGTGAATCTCTATTTTTTCCATAGTAAATGTTAGGATTGATACCACTTATTGTGAAATTAAATATCGGAATGAGATATTGAAGTTATATGACATAATATGAAATATTTGATCAAGAACAAAAGAGTAAAGAAGACAGGAATATGACAAATGAATTGGAAGTTTTATTGACCAAGAATAATGGAGAAAAAAATTACAAATATCTTAAAAGCTAGTGATCATATATCTCACACACTACAAATTGTAAAGAAGGGCCTATTGTTTATAGGCAACTATGTAGGGGGCGTTCAAAATCCTAATAGATGAGTTGTAGTTGAAGTAGAATATCAAAAAAGAGTTAAACGCGAAAAGCGACACCCCTGTCGCTCGAGCGACGAGGTAGCGACAGGCGGGCGACAAGTTTCGAGTTGTATTTCTGCCGACCTTGTTCGAGCGTCCAGCTAGCGGTGGGCTAGCGAAAAAGCGGCGACTTTTCTTCCCGATCCATAATTCAACATCTTCAAGTCCAATATAAATTTCAACTCCCAATGGGCTTCCAAAGTTGAACTTCTACTTGATATAGGATTCCAATAGCATCCCAAACTTGAATTCTTCATAACGTGAACTTCAATTAGAATTCTTCAAACACTTCAACAAAAGAATTCGGGTCACGTCCAAATTTCAACTAAGCAATCTATTTACTTTTTTATGATAATAAGGACTATGTCAATTCTTTCTGCTGTAGTTGTGTTTATGCAAGTTTTGAGCTCGAAGTTTAGTGACATTTTAGACTATTATGGTTAACTTGTTAGATATATGTTATTTTGTTAAATCGTAGTTAAATCGAATCAATATCAAACTGAAAAAAAAAAAAGGTTGAGTTAATTTAGTTTGTTTAGAAAGTGAATGATTAGAAAAAATCCATGTAATTTTAAGTGGTTTGATTTGAAAATTTACTGCAAATTGTCTAAATTGAACTGTGCACCCCTAAAAAAAGAAATGAAAGATGTCATGCATCTGCCATTAATTAATTCTCTGCATACACGGCTGAAAGCCATGCGTGGAGATTTTGATCTAATAGGCTCGCATAAGCCAGCTTTCAAGCTGCTCGCCCGACTTATGTGCCAGCTCATTCAAGTCGACGAGCGGCTCTTTTACGCGAACTATTGGAGTGAACCGAGCCGGCGAGCAGCTCACCCCATTTTCCATGAAAATTTGTTGTTATTATTAATGTTTCTTAGAAAAATGTGATTTAAATGATTTGAGATGGATCGAATTATATTTCTCCTTTGATTAATTTGTTAAAATTTTAGTTGTTTTCAAATTATGTAAGTTAGTTACCTAATTTATTTTTCTAATTTAATAAATTTAAAAGTAAAACAAGTTGTTTAAATGCAACTTTTAAACATAGTCAAACATGCTCGAAGACTTTTATTCTTTATTTAGTCTTTTCTTTAATCTTCTTAATGAAATCATAAGTTGTTACACTATGGTGGGAAAATTATCATAGATTTGTTCAAACAGTGTCTATCTTATTAATGTTGAATAAATTCTTAATGCAATCCCAGTTTGAATAATCTTTCAAACAATGTGAATTGATCCATGTTTAAAAGGTAAAAAATATTGGTCTCTAGAAAATTCAAATGTCACATGAATTACTAGTTGCAATAATATACTAAATCAACCCTAATCAAAACAAAACAATGCTAAACGTCACACTTCGGCCATTTATTTTTATTTCAATATATATTTGTGTGTATGTGACCGTTTTTTTTTTTTAACCAAATTTTAAAGCAATGCGATATTTACGGCAAGTTCTTGGTGCATCTATGCCATGATTTTATTTTCTAGTCAAAGTTGTTAGAATTAACAAAGTGAAATTAATGAATATTGTCACAATAGTAGTTTATATTGAAATAGAGGAGCAATTCAAAACAAAGATGACTTTTTTTGTAATTGATAAAATTTATTTATTTTTTAACTGACGAATATATGTAGAATGGCACAATGGGGCCCCAAGGAAACACTGGAATAATATAGAAAAGTTTAAGATTTATTTTATTATCACATCAGGCGTAATTACATGAAAATGCAAACTTCAGATGTTCAAACAATGATAACTATAATAATTGATGAACCCTTTCAAATATTATCACGTTTCTTTTCTAATATTGACATCTATAAGATAACTTATCGAGTTTCAACCACTCAAATAACATAAACGTTTCAAGAAATACGAAATGGATGTGAAAATAGTAAACCTATAATCATAATGAATAATTTTAACCCATATTATATTTTTAGTTTATATATACATAAAGATAAATATGTAAGTCACAAAATTTATTTCATGGTTTTAGGGAGGAGAAATAGAGGGCCACTATTGGAAAGATAGTTGAGAGGGTGGCTCTATGCCCTTTAGGGAAGTTATACCAACTCTACTTCAAGAAAGTTGGTAAGAGGAGAGTTCTACGCGAGAGCATAATTTTCTTGTGAAACGTACTAAGACCATGTTTGAATGTATTTCAAAATTTTTATTTAAGTTTACTTATAAATAAAAAAATTTATATAAAAGAGAAAATTATACAACCTGACTTCAATTATTTGCTCAAAAAGCGATTTTGTCTCGAGAAAGAGGAGTTTGTCAACGAAGTACAATCATTTTCAACTTAAGAAGACTTCTGTTAAATTGTCACATGGCCTCATTAAAAGATGTTAAATCTTAAATTTCAGGATGTGAGTTTGGAAACTAAATACAAATTCATAAAGTTAGATACGTGCGGATCACATAATAATTTAATGAAAATTTGGACAACTTGTTATTAATGATTGTGTAATTATATATAATGAAATATTGAAATCCAATTGGTTAATTTTTTATCATCAAGAGAAGGAACGTTTGGTTTGTGTTTCGATTTTGAGTTTTAAGTTCATTTTCTATTTTTCGTTTTGAATGTATGTTTTAAAATTTCTAAAAATGCGTTTGATTTGTTATTTTGAAAAATTATTTCTCAAAATTTAAAACTAAAAAAAACGTTTAGCTTGAAATTTTGAAAAATTGTGTTATAGTGCTAAAAAATTAAAAATAATAATAAATTAATTTAAAATATAGGAAATAAAAATAAAAATTAATGAGATGGACTTAAAATATTTTTGTCTGCGTTCATTTAAATATTTTTTATAATTTTTTATGGAAATAATCATTACCAAAAACTATTTTTATTTTTCCTTTTTTATAATTTTTATTTTTCTATAATTTTTTCTAATTTTATTTTTTGAAATTACTTTCTTGAATTTTAAATTTTTATAATTTTATTTGAAAAAAATTTATATTTTAATTTTTTAAAATTTTTTTATTTAAACGCTTATTTTCCATATTTTGAGTGTTTTCATGATTTTCACTGAAAACACTTATATTATGAATTCATCTTTATTTTCTAAGATACATTTTCATAAATATTAAATCAAACATATTTTCAGTGTTTTGTAAAACTGAAAACGATTTGAAAACGCAAAATCAAATGGTAATCAATTGTTGAAAACGACTTGAAAATAACAAATCAAACGCACCCTACCTTATCAATTGCCAATTTTTCTAAAAGAAATAATTATTTTGTTGGTTAACATTGAAATAAGTTAAGTTAGGTACAAGTATATATTTAGCACTGTAAAGATACTAAAAGACCCTTGAAATACATCTGCAAGAAGTCAAACACCCAAATCCAATATCTACAACCAACAGAAGCTTCCATGTAATTATGTAATTTTTTGTATTTGTTTGACTAGAGAGTCCTTATTGATCGAGTCTTCCAACGACCTTAAATAAATACTATGTACCTTTTCACCTTTTCACTTTGTTTCATCAAAGCCAAATTACTCCAAAAAAAAAAAAACAGCACCAATCAAAACCTTAATTTTTCAGATGTTCATTTGTGGCAGTGGAAGCTTCAATCAAGTAGAAGATGACCATGAAACCCCTTGTTCTACCCCAAAGAGATCTAAAAAGGGCACAAGTTTCCTCAGAAATAAAAGTAAAAACCCTTATGCAGGTCGTGGTTTGGACAAATTTTATGCACTTTTAGCTGATCTT
This sequence comes from Fraxinus anomala, assembly GCA_903798345.1. Lineage (NCBI taxonomy): Eukaryota > Viridiplantae > Streptophyta > Magnoliopsida > Lamiales > Oleaceae > Fraxinus > Fraxinus anomala. The sequence continues at coordinate 16,183 of CAIGRN010114486.1, forward strand.
GATGAGAAGAGAGAGAAGATTTACAAACAAAATGGCTCAGAAGACATTTCTTTTGTTCGATTTGTGTACTCGAATTCGAATGATGTCAAGCCTATTGTGGTTAAGGTGAAGGAGAAAAAGCAAGAAAAAACCAACATTTCTGATGTCAAAATCCAACAGAATTTGTCGGAAGTTCAATCAGACAAGCCAACAGTCGAAACCTTAAAGGCTCCAAATGCTGCGAGTACTGGTACCGATCAGGTCTCTGAACCCAGGAGAAAACATAAGTGTTTGGCATGTAGAAACTTCAAGTGGCAAAAATTAAGGCAGCCCTATTACTATATTCCGATGATTATCATATTGATTCTAATTCTGCTTCTTCTTTACCGACGATCTTTTGCAATATTGTGCACCTCGATTGGGTGGTATTTGATACCTACAACTAAAGGAGAGAGTTCAAGTTCAAGAAAGCCAAAGAGGAAGAAAGAATATGTTAGAAAATTGAGTGAAAAAAAGATTGTGAACAATGAAGGATTGTCATCTCCAAGAAGTGTCATCAATGGACCAACAGATCATAAATCTCCTAGACAACATGGGCATAGAAGAGGCTGGTGATTCAAGAATCAAGATGTTTTAGTTCATAATTTTCTTTTCTTTTTCTATTTTTTTTTCTTTGTTTATTATTTATATTTCTTTTTTTCTTTTTTTGGTCCAGAGAATTTGGGTCATTACGTGTGAGAATACGTAAATTATTTGTTGCTTTACATGTTTGAGGGGTGGACCGGAAATCCTTGTTTAACATGTTCTTGGACGTACATTATATATTTTTATTATAATTGTATAAACCGTGTTGAACAAGGCAGCTGAAACTGCAGCTTTGAATTGTATCTTTGAGTTATTCTTTCGCAACTAAAGGCTCACCCACGTGATAATAGTTGTGGAATGTCACGTTGGATTAGAGTTCAATACACTATTAGAACATGCTTGGCAAAGCTTATATCATAGTTTAAGTTGATCAAATATAATTTTAATTCGCGCATTTCATATTACTCAGAATTTACTATTAAAATGGCTTCAATCTTGGGGCTGTTTTGACATACTTTTGAGTGGAACCCATTTCTCAATTTGAAAGATCAAAGTAATTTTGTATTCTCCTTCGTAAGAACATTGAAATATTATATTATTTACCATAAATGATGCTCGGATGAAAGAGAAATTGAAGTTCAAAGTGTACCAAGAGAATTATGTGTTGGAAGAAAAATTAGTATAGTTTGTTCCATATAGAAAAATCAATAAGATAAAGACTACTTTATATATAGCCACACCTTATAAATGTATAATCATATGTAACATGGAGGCTCTCTCTCTACGTGCATACACGAGTGCAAATTGACAAAAAAATTCGTTAAATTCGATACTCGCGCATTCCGTCCCGCACGAGGAGAGAATTACCCACATAATCGGGTACTTGGGGCACGAACGTGAGCAACAACGGATGTTGTCCCAAAACAGGGACGGGGACGAGGAACATTATCTTCGCCCGTGTCCCACCTCATTTAAATTCCAATTTTTAAAATTATGAGTAACCCTGTTAATACCATGTGGGTGGAGTTTAATGCATTCAAGTTGGTATATTGCCATAGAGACGGTTGATTAACTTGCCTCTGCAGTCTAATGGGGTTTACTGAATTGGTAGATCAAGATGTTAGTCTAGACACAGTCTGAATTCGCGAATGATCAGTATTAACTTTTAAATCCATAATCAGTCAAAAGAGAATCTTGTTCTTAGTTCCTTTGAGGCATTTCTTTGTCTTCATCAAGTATAAGGCAGGATGAATGATGTACGACATATACTACATCAATGATGGGGAGTTAAATAATCGCAATTTACCTCCACGACAATGATGACGTGGGGGGTGTTCCGACTGCTCCGATCTACGAATGTTACTTGCAAAATGAGGTCGGGGCTTTCTC
>CAIGRN010114489.1:0-24758 GCA_903798345.1 Fraxinus anomala
GTAACGGTAGTACCCACATTCCAGATTACCTAAATCTTATTCGACTTATTCTGAACCCCAATGTTGAAATGCAGATAACGATGAACAAAATCAAACATCCACTCCAAAACCATAGGCTCCAGAATAATTAAAATATAAACCTGATGAAGCTGAATAAATTTTCTCAGGCACCTGCGAGTAGCTACACTAGTTATACCTATCACATTTCAGATGATGACACTCATCTGGATGTACGTGAAGAGGTATCCTGCAACCGACTCCTGGTCATCATTATGGGTAGTGAATTTTCAGTCACTTTCGAATGTCTTTTCCGACTTACTAGGACAAATCTATCCTCCTCTGTCCTACCAGCCAGACCTGTCAAATCATCAAAAGAAGATCTACGAAAATGATCCTGCTGATGAACTTCAACCTGAGGGAAACCCCCTGAATCCGACTGCTCTGTAGAAAGAAGAGCCTCCATATTCTCCTGACACTGTGCAATAGGCATATCTCGAAACATAATCAATACTAAATGCTTTTGTAGAAGGCACATTACTAGATTGAACGCCTTCAACACTTAAAGCACGCACAACAAAATCATCTTCTTCGTACTTTTTTCTAATGGATTTGTCTCTAGCAATTGAATACAATGGCACCGCATGTGATGGTAGCTATGCGTCATTACCTATATCATTCGAACTCGATTGAGCTGTATTTTTCAATACGAACCCCAAACCAAATCCCAATAGTACTGTACCAAACTGAATATCTACCATTGTCTAAACCTTTGTATATTGTTTTTCAACGATTCCACATGACCTTGCAAGATGTGTAACTAGAACTTTTTCAGTTCCTTTAATACAATATGGACACCTTTGCAAACTTTCAAAACACCACATTCAACTCTACCGAAAAAGATCCACCTCCACCAAAGAACTCATACCCTTTTGAATCAAAAGTAGCCAACGAGATGATATTTTTCTTCAAATCTGGAACATGTGAAACGTGATCAAATGTTTTAAATGTTCCATCCAACAACTTAAGTATGACTCTACTAATACTAGCTACTCGACAAGGTGCGTTGTTTCCCATGACTATGTCACCTTTCGAAAATATTTCATATATTGAAAACAAATCCCAATTGAGACACATATGAAAAGTAGAAGCTAAATCCAGAACACAATTCCCATGTTTAAACCTTTAGTTTTTGTCTTTAGTAAATAGAAATGGAGACAAAAGTTTATTTTGTATATTGAGCTGTACGACGTTCTTAATTGATTGATATTTCTGTAATTTGGTTTCATTTTAACTTTTTGGTTCATCCTTTGGGGGTTTATCAGAGTGGAAAACATAGCTAAATTCTTTGTTTTAACTTTTAAGATAATGGGGCTTGCATTGCCGTGATTTTGTTTGGATGAGAAAATGACTAAAAGAGTGACGATTTGATCTTCGAAATTGAGTAGATGTATAAAATTGAATTAAGCGAGGAGAGGAAATAATCTTGGAACTTTGCGAAGGGAAAGGGATAAAATTTATTAGGTCATTTTAGCAGTAGTGAGGCTAGAATGATGTCTTCGTAATGCCTGAAGATCACATGTGCTATCATTGATTAATTTTCTAATTGCCGATGGTGGTGGGACGAAATGGGTCGGATGACTCACAATTTGCTTATAGGCCACATATCAATGTTTACATGTCACAGATCACTAATTTATACTCACAAATTTTATGTTACAATCCACTAGTCAAAGGTCCCATGTTATATTGTATAAGGCCTCATCAAATTAACTGGTCACAAATTAGATGTCACATGTTTTTGTACACTGATAATAGGTCACAGTTCATATGTTACACGCCACATGTAAAAATTCACAGATCATATTTCATATTGCATAGGTCACAGATCCAAGAGAACCAGTCACAAGCCATGGATCAATATCACAATTCACAAGTCACGTGTCATATTGCATAAGTCACATGTCACGTAACCAAAAGAACTAGTCAAAATCCACTTGATCAATATCAGATAATAGTTTACTGGTCACATGACACGTCATATTGAAGATGTCACAGACTCATATCAACATGTCACATATCACAGAAAACTGGTTACAAGCAATTTGATCAATATCACAAGCAACAATTGATCTTTTCAATTTCCATAACAACTCACGATTGGAGCTTTAACATTGTTTCATCAATTCAAAAATGGGTAGATCCAAAAATAAAACAATGTTATTCACCACCAATTATAAATCTGAAACAGTTCAAATCTACTTGAGGATGATCGTCAGCTCTATTTGCTACTTCTATTATCACCTCAATTTGTGACCGCTGCCTTAAAAAAAAATTGCTCTACGGTTTCGATAACTTTCAATTTGTGGGCTCAATAATTCAGCAAATTTCAAATAGCTAGTTTCCTACGGTGATAATCGAGATTATTTGCTTCGGAGAGTTCTCTATAGCTTTTCTCTTTTGTTCGATTGTCAGAATTTGTTAAATTGGACAGTCTTATTTGGAATGGAAACATGTTGAATGCTTGATTTTAGGATAAATATTTATTAGAATCTAATTTACATATAAAATAGTATAGATATTATTTATCACCTGACTTTATGTTCAAAGATTGTTTCTTAAAATTGAAATTATGTATAGTAAACACCTGATATATGTATTGTTCCCTATTTTTAACTTTATAACGCAATGCAAATTTCAATTACCAATCTTTATTTCTTCAACCCAAGGCATTGAATTGAAATCATACCTCAACTTGTTCTTTCGTCCGTGCCACTACTACGAACGGTACTCATTTTTCTATATTTTTCTTGCTTGTTTATGTTGCTTTACTTCATAATTCTAGTTCCTTTTAATATTTTGGGATGGCGAATCTGCTTTGGGTGGAGCATTTTATGCCGTGGGTGGGTGTGATTACTTTGGTAGGGAATCACAGAATGGGATTAAGATTTATGGCTAAAATATTGAATGGGATCGGGTGGGTAATGGGCTAACAACTGAATTTGATTATTTGGTAATTGGTAGGGATGTGGGGAATATTATTGGAAATTCTGAATGGGATTGGGAAGTATATGGTTAAAATAATGGATGGGTGGTTGTTGCCTTTGTGTTAATTGTTAAATATGAATATGATTAAAATATTGAATTAGAATCGTCGAATGGGAATAATGATTATCCCTTTTCGAAAATAAGAAAATGGGGAGCTTGAAACTGGTAAACTGAGTGTATTTTCAATAAATTGAGTTTATTTTCATCATAGATTCATATACATACAATTAAATATTGAGTTATCATTTGTTTTCTATGTAAAAATACATTATATATTTTGAATGACAAGTTAATAGAATCTTTAAAATTCAACATTGCCGTTCGGGATTTGTTACTGAAGGATATAATAATTGGGGTTAAAAAGGGAAATAAATGTGCATTTCTTATTCATGCTAGTTCAACATATCATATTATGTGTGAGATAAGAGCTAAAGATTTAATCAAATCGTCTCACCATATTTACAAGGTGGTATGCATACTGTATCAAAAAGGGAACTTTAGATATATTGTTTGCATATAATGAGTTCAATTGAAAGTGTACGATGGTTAGCATTTCAAGGTTACATCTTTAGAGGTAACTATAAATCTCCACCTTCATTGAATCATGGGAATTTTCTACAACTAATAAAGTATACGACAGATTTGAATTCAAATGTTAATAAAGTTATATTGGAAAATGTACCACAAAATGTCCAATACATTGCTCCAACTCTTCAAAAAGAAAATTTGCATATTATAGCAAATAGAGTATGTCGGATCATTTGAGAGAAAGTTGGGGTGAATGCTTTTGCATTCTTGTAATAAAACACAAAAATGCATCTAAACAAGAACATATGACCATTATCTTGATATTTGTGAATAGTCATAGCAGTTCGATAGAACTTCTTCTTCATCATCAAAAGAGTTAGTGACATCACGTCATTGAATCCAATATTGAGATATCCAATATTCTTGCTCAACGTGAACTTTATGTGAACAAAATGAGAGGACAAGAGTATGATGATGCTAGTAATATGCAAGGTCCTTAGAATGGAATTCAAGAATTATTTCTCAGCGATTGTCAACATACATACTATGTCCATTGTTTTTCCTATTGGTTACAGTTTAAATTGGTTGCGACAGTGAAAGATGTCCATGTCATTTAGAGCTTCTTTCCCATTTGGACAATATTGTCAATATTATTACTTCTTCTCCTAAGAGAATTACTGAGTTGCAAACTTCTTATATGGAGAAAATTCAACTTATGTTAGCTATCGAAGAGCGTGAGTCAGGAAGTACGACCAATCAAATTGTTAATTTGAAGAGGTCAAGAGCTACTTGTCGGATTTCATATTACGTTGGAATACGAGTTACAACATTATGAGTTGGATATGAAGTGTGCATCTCAATTTTAAGTATTTACACTTGTTGAGTTATACAAACGGTTGATGAGAGTGGAAGTCAGAGACTTACATTACTTGGTTCTACCATGAGTATTGAGCAAGCATTTTTCAACAATGAAACAAGTGATGACAACACTTGTAATAAAATGAATGATAACTTTCTTGCTAATTGTATGAAAAAAGCATTTTGGAGTTGTTGGAGTTGATTAAGAGCAATTAAAGATGAACCGAATCGGAATTAATGTAGAGCACTAAGAGAGCAATTGAAAGAGATTCACAAGTTTCAAGGAGCTCAATCCAACATTTAAAAAGTTTGGAGACTCGATTGCAAACTTTCAAAACTTGTATCAAATCAATTACAGACGATTGTCGATGATGAGGATCGAAATATAAAAATTGAAAGATGATGAGGAATTCAAGGACCAAATTGAAATAGATGGAATATTTTGATGCTTACAATAGGGTGCGATCGTAAGATAATAACTCTAAGCACTTGAAATTCCCAACTTTGAACTATGCGATTGTAATGATTTTAACCATGAGATTGCATTAGCTACTTCAGGCAGAAAATGTTTTGTTTTCTTGTTTGATTCAAACTCTTCTTGGAAAGCAATTAGAGAACGAGTTTTAACTTAGTTCTCAAGTCAATAAATACATACCTTCGTGTATCAATTAAAGAAAGGCTCTTGGGATAGAGCAGAGAGATACCTCACAAAGAAGAAGCTTGAGGAAGCTTTTGATCAACAAATTTACATTCTTTTCAAGCTTTATTAGAAGCGTTTGTTACAAAACACATATCCCTATAATTTCATACACAATTGCTTAGGTTGAAGAAGAAGAAGAGTAAGAAGAATTGAGAAGAATGATCAAAAAGTCATTGAAGAGATTTAACTATTCAAAATTATTTTCCATCTTCTTTCTACTTTTAAATCCTGAGCAATGTTGTATCCATTTACATTTTGTTTTTATAATAAAATGCCCGACTAATTGTATAGATGCTAGGATAACGTTGAACCCTATGTTTCGATATTTTGATATCGATTTCAAGATTTTTAACGTTAAATATGTGTTTGGTTTTGAATGATTATTAGATTTAATGCATTTTCAATTATCTGATCACCAATTTAATTGTTTATGATTTCTATTGACATTCGAGAGAAGAAATAGGAATTTGACGCAGAGTAACAATCATCATAAAGTCCACACGTGGAATATAGATCTATAGCTATTCTTTGCATGATCTTTTTAAATGTTCTTGTGGTTTAATGTATCTTTACATGTTCGGATCCTTTAGAGAGATACAAGACTCATACATGATGATATGTTTAATTCTACTCGATGGAGATTATTGAATAAAATAGAAACATTGATTTTCATATCCAATAAATATTTTCTAAGTTTTGAATTGATGATAATGGATAAAAGTAGGGGGACTCGAAGTGCTAGTGTTTGCTAATTACTTGATTTTCATAATGGTTTCCAATAAACTCGATTAGTTATTAGTTTTAATTTGTTAGTATAAAACTCTTTCAAAGCCTTTCTATTCGGTTAAAGTTAATTTAACTGTAACTAGATGAAATACCTAGTTTTCGTAGGTGTTGAGTTTTGATACCCAATGAATTTCGTGTTATAATGTAAACGTTGGATTAAATTGTTATCAATAACCAAGTCCAAAGGCTCGACCCGAAAACAACGTGGTCTATTGAAAGTAGTTTAAACAATTAATGTTACTCACTGCCCATATATATTAGCTCTTGGATGTCTTTGAATATTGACCCATTTAAGCTTTTTGTTGATTTAATTAAAGCCTAACCTAACATAACATTACATAATCTAACCTATATATGGTGTTTTTATCCTAACCGTAAAGTGTGTGATTTGTGTGAGAAAAAGAAGAAAAATGTGTGTGCCTTGAGAGAGCAAAAATCGACTGCCTTCTTGTTGAAAAACTGGTGACTTCCTTTGATGGTTTTGACCTCGTTTTGTGTCTCTTTCATTAATTTTCTTCTTGCCTTTGTGGTTACAAATCCTTACCGTTATCTTGTCCTTTCTGGGTAAGATTGAAGAGCAAGCGGGGTGAATATATTGATTGTGGGTTTTGGTCATTTGGATTTGTTGTTTGGTAGAGAAAGGTAATGTGAAACTGAACTCGAAAATCACCGTTTTGACGATCCTTGGAGCAAGCTTCCGCGACAATGAGATCGATACTTGGACTCATGTCCACTTTATAACTTGTTTAAAATATCGTGCACTTACATAATTTTAGTACAATACGTTTTTGGCATCATTGTCTATGATAGAAATCAAAATCAATAACAAGTTTTTAGCAAAGTTGCCATGATATAGATATTTAGTTAATTTTTGCTTTGATTCAATTTTTTTTAATTTTAATTTTTTAACTGATCTACTTATTTTTCTTGATTTAATTGATAGGAAATTTAAAGAAGAAAGAGCCCAACAAATGGAGATGAGGGGTGTCAAAATTGATGAAGATAACATGGCTATGGGTAGGGGTGTCAACGAGTCGATCCGAGCCAAGCCGCGAGTCGAAACTTTTTGCTCGGGCTTGGTTCGAGTAAAAATACTTCGAGCTTTTATTGGCCCGAGCCAAGCAAAAGTTCAGCCAAAAAATTTAGGCTCGACCCGAGCTTTCGGCTCGGACCTTAGCGAGCCTACCCGGCTCTCTTTTTTAAAAAAATTTGTGACAAATCTAATTTTTTTTAAAGAATTTAAAATTTGTGCAATTTATGCGTATTATAAATAATAACTAAATATTAACATATAAAAAATTTACAAGTAAAATTAAAAGAAAAAAATAATAAAAAAAAAGTGGCAGGCAAGTTTTTTTTTAATATTATTTTTTAGGCTCACGGGCTGGCCCGACTTGAGCCGACGGCCAAAATGGGGCTCGGCCCCACCGAGGCACGAGCCGGCCCGACTCGGACTTTTTCCGGGTCGAGCCCAAGCCGACAAGCTATTTTGCCATTTCTAGCTATGGGGGATTTTACTACCCTTCACCACTTTAAAATGAAGAAATATAATGCATTTAACGAAATTGATGAGGATGACCTACCATTGGGAGTATTATGGAAATTATCGGGTTTTCATGCTTGATGTAAATGAAGTTGATGAAGATAACTTATCCTTAGGAGTATCACAGTATTATGATTATATTGGTAATTACTTTTCCTTTCTCTTTCCAAGTATCACTGTTTTCTTTTGCAAAGCGAGGAAATGAGGAAAACTGAAAGTAGAAGACCAAGTGTTAATGTTTAGAGCGTCACCATATGTCACGATGAGTATCGCTAATCTTTCTTTAAACTTATTTTATAATCACATTGAGAACAATGCGTATTTTAAGTTTGTGGATGTAGTTTAGTTATTTTCGTTATAATTGTTTGTTCGTGTGATTTACTATTAAAATAAAATAAAAATTGAAAAAAATCACAAAGATTTTCTTATTTTATGTTTGTCTGTGTGAATTGGATATTTTTGTCGGCTAATGATAATGATTATTCGAAATTATTGATAATTCATGAATTGTGAGTTGTGACTAGGAGATATAACTATGCTAATTTGATACTTATTCCTGTGGGATTTTGATATACCTTTAAGCATGGTAGGTATTTTAGTCATCATAAATCTTGAAAGTGGTTACATTAATAGAATAGGGGCTTGTTTGAAATACATTTTTGTTAAAAAAAAAAATGTATTTTTGAATAGTGTATTGATGAGAAATGTGTGGTTAAAAAATAAGGAAAAATTTTAGATTTGCGTGTAATATTATTTCATTGAAAAATGTGTGATTGAAGTAGGATTAAAATACTATTCAAAATGAATTTTGTTTTTTCAAACAATAGGACTCAAACAAGGGCTAGGTTGAATGAGTTTGAATATAGTTTGTTAAATCCAAAAGTAAAACTATGTCATACTGCACAAAAACCTTGGTCATTTCAAAGGAAGTTTGGGGGTGGTTAAGTAAGAGTTAGATGCAATTTAGATATGCATTGGTTCCGTGCATATTAAAAATTGCGTGGACTACTTTTAGGTAACAAGTAGAACCTTAGGCAGTGACCATAACTAGGAGTCTAATCCCAACTATTCTTTCCAACAAAAGACATTGTACTAGTCCATGAAATAAGAGGTAAAAGTATAGGATGAAATGGCATGTATCAGTAACTATAACAAATCAAGAACTGGTGATGAGCCTATCTATAGTGGAGAGGAAAAGATAGTTGAAAGAAGCGACCTTACCTTGATTTTATCAATGTTTGAGCGAAATAGCTACCTACAAGTGGGACAAAAAAATATAAAATGAAAAAAAAAAGAGTCATGTAGAAAAAAGCGTCTTCATGTAGTCTACATGAGTATGTAGCAATGGCAATAGTAAAAACACTGCACTTTCTAGCTAAGCCTTAGATGTTTCATGGATCTAGTTTCTAGTGAGGTTGATTAGCCTAGTTGAAACTTGGAGGTCGAGACACTCAAACCTAGGGATAATAATAAAAAATTGAGGAATAGACTCATTAATTATACCCAACCAACTTTGAGCTAAAAATGAATGAGTGTGTGTAAGAATAAAGAACAAGTTTGGGGCTCTGCATCTATCAAGTGAGAAACAAAATATTTGATTATTAAAGGTCGAAAAATAATTGAGCTAGGAGTTTATGATGATTAGATTGACTATGCACACATATCGATCGAACATTGAGTAAGTAAATATTTTTTTTTATTTCTATACTTAGAAACCTTTTATGAATTGTTAAACGTATGGTTTCTATACTTGAGTCGAGTCCGAAAAGTTATTCAGTGCAATAATTTTATTTATTGTTTGCTTGTGTGTGAAATAGATAATTTTGCTCAAAACGAACAAGAGTATAAGTTAGAGGTAAAAGATAAGTGTATTTCCATGCTTCTAAACTTGATTATTTATTGCTAAATTATGCGCATTTCTACCTAAATTTAGTGTAAATTATATTAATTATAGGTAAAATACAAACTTGGATATAATTGGCGTGAGAATGCATGTTGGATCTTAATTAAAGTTGATTCAGAGTAATTGAAAATCAATGGAAACGCATGTGATCAATTTGGAGTATTAAGAGTGCATTTGAAAGAGATTAACAAGTTTTAAGAACTAAATCCAACATATGAAAAGTTCATAGACTCCATTGTAAATTTGTTGAAACTTACGTCGGATCAATTATGAATGATGAGATCAAAATGTAAAAATTAAAATATGAAGGATCCGTGGTGCAAATAAAAGGGAGACAAGTTTGATAAAATTTTAGTTTAGTAGCTTTTAATTATTTGCTCTAATATTATTTCTAGTTAGTGATTACAGTAGTCATTCTTATGTGAAACGAATTATAATTAAATAGTAATATTAGGTCAATTTGATTGTAGAATTACATTTTATATTGATTTGTTTTTCGTGTAATTTTTATGTTCATTTGTTTTATTTAATAAATATATGAAATAGCGGTGTCTTCATATCAATGGTCGTTTGTGGGAAAATTGTGGTTGTCTGGAAAATTGCAAAGTTGTGTGCATTAAAGATGAAAAAAAGCATCCTCTCATTTGCATTTGGTGTCCCCATGGCTTCCACTTTTCCCTTCTTTCTTTCTTCACTTTCTCCTTTTCTTCCCTTTTGTGTCTGATTTAATATTATTAAACCTGTGACAGTGAGGCTTTTCTTGTGTCTGCTAACTTTCAGGTTTATTATTTGTTTATCTTCCATCATTTTGTCTAATAAATTCTACCAATTAGGATTAATCCAGTTTGAGAATTGAAATGGCAAGTGGTCAAAAAGTAGCTAGGCCATACCTCCCCTTGATTCTAATGAAGTGCTAGGATTTACTTAAATTAATCTTTTTTCTGCAATGGAATCTATCATCTATTTTCTATCAATGTTAATTTTGGGAATATTATTTGCACCAACGCCATGGACCAATAACTCTTTTTTTTTTATTTTATAGATTTTCGTAACTTTATATTTTGAAAAAAATGAACGAATATTATCTTTCTTAATTAGAACTTATCCACCATTCATTTGGCAAATGATATTTCTTCCATCAGAAAATATGAATTCACACTTTACAAATTTTACAATTTATATTTTTTATTAACTTTTATCAAAATCTACTAAAATTCTGAATTTTATCAAAAGCAAATATGGGATAAATATAGAAAACGAAGACCAAAAGTCACAAGAAATTAACCTTGGCTATTAGATATGTATCGTTAAGAATTAGCCAAACTACAACTAATCACTCCTCTCCCCTCCCAATTGATAGATATTCGATTTTTATTTTTATTTTTTTTATTTGGGTGTAGTAATGTAAGAAATTAAAAACAAACTTGTTGAAATCATGTGATTAGGTTGTTAGAAATTATTTTTACCATTTCAGTACTCATATTTATTTAGGTTGATTATTAAATGGAGGAAAATGAGTTGATTGGTTGATGAAGGCAATGAGAATGTTGTTAGGGAGGGAGGGAGGGACCCTTGAGAACTTACCATCAAAATTATAGACTGACATGTCTCCTTATATATCCGTACCTTAATTTCACCTACCTATCAACTCTCTCTCTCTCTCTCTCTGTGCGCGCGTGTGTGTGCAAACTTACAATCATAACAATAAGCTCATTCCATTATACTTGTAAAAACATCAAAAGACTGAACAAAAATGCCAAAAAACAAATTTAACCCATGTTTGGCCCTCTTTAAATTAAAAATTCTTTATTTTTTATAGTCGTTTTCAACCATATATTCACACAATATAATATTTTACATGTAAGTTCAAACATTTTCCTTATTTTTTAATAACATAATCTCTAATTATTCAAATTCCTCAATTTCTCTTCATAATGATTATCACACAGAGGCTTACACTTTGTTCATCCCCATTTTTGGAAAGAATAGATTTTGAAGTAATTGTATATATATTTTTAAAATATTTGGTTAAAAGATAGAAAAATATTTTGATTTATGTGTATAATTATTTTATTGGAAGAATATATGATTAAGTCTCTGTTTGTTTACCATTAATCTAAAATTTTGTTTGCTACAATAAGATTCTCCACCACACATTCACCCAATAAAATATTCTACATACAAACCAATAAAGTTACTTTAAATTTTAACCGCACATTCTCCAAAAAATACTATTCAAAATTTCATTATTCTCCCAATAATGAGAGACAAACAAGCTCTAAAAATGAGTTTGAGAAAAAAGATTTTTTAGAGAATAGAGCTCAAAAATGGACTAAGTCTATTCTTTAAAATTCATTTTTTTAAAAAAAATTCAATTATCCCTTTGTTTGATTTCCATTTTCTTTAAAATACATTTTTCTTTCTCTTCTTTTTAGCCACACTTTTTTTAATAAAATAATATTATATACAATCCAAAATTTTTTTGTTCATTTTTAATTACACATTCTCTATTAATCTACTATTCCAAAATATATTCAACACCAAAAATAGAGCTCAAACATGCACGTTAACTATAAATTCTTTTAATAAAATAATTATGCACTTAAATTTAAAATATTTTCTTATTTTTTAACTGCAAATTCTCCAAAAAGTTAATTTTTTACAAAGTCGTTATTTGGTTTTAGATGAAAAAGTTGATAAAATTTAAGTCAAAATTAAAAATTAATTTTAACCACACATTTCATCAAATTATATCAAAATTTATCGTAAATATGATTTTTAGCAAAAACAAGCAAAAGAGAAGAAGAAGTGAATCCATCATTTTTTTCATCAATAGCACATGGTGATGGTGGCCTCAACTCAATCTCAACAACATTTATTTGGTAAATAAATATGTTGGAAGTTTACAAACAAATGAAAATAAAAAGAATCATCAATCACTCCAAAAAAGCCAAAAAAAATAAAAAATAAATAACATTACCATGAATTGATCTATACTTGAACAAAAAACATTCATCAATTCCCAAGACTTTCCATTTACACACAGACAATTTTCCAAATCTTACTCTCCACACTTAACTCTCACTCTTCTTCTTGGATTTGGGTTTTTTCTCCTCTTTTTCTCTCTAGGGTTTTGCATAAACACATTCTTTTTACCCGTCCCCCCCCCAAAAAAAAAAAAATCATACTCACATTATATTTTTGACAAAAAAATCAAGGCCTGTTTTCCAGATTTTCTTTTTATGTTATTTAGCCTCGGATTTGGAGCAACTGTCACTGTTTTCTTGTTCAGTTGAAATTTGAGATCGGGGCAAAAAGTGGAAGATTTTTCTTTTTATGTTAAACAGTTAAAGATTGACTCAATTAACTCGCCAAAAGATCGGGCCTTTATCTATCACTATACGTTTAATGTTAATTAAGAGTTGTCCGTCCAAAGAAGAATTAGTTTTACAACCATGCATTTTGATAAGCTCGACGATTCTCCTATGTTCCGCAAACAGGTCAGTTATTTTCTTCTCCCAGCAATTCAGTATAAGTGAGATAATTTAAATTTACGTTTCCAGCTCGATTGGTGTTTTAAGTTATCAATTTTCTTTTCGCTGCGAAAAACTGTACTGGATATTCTCTTTAGCGGAGCCTGTTGCTTTTTGTTTTTTTTTTTTTTTGCAAATTTTGTTAGCAATGTGATTTTAATTGTTCAGAATTGTACAATTAACTTAGCGAATTACGGAAGAGTAGCCACTATTGAGTTTTAAGTTTTTACCCTCTGCTGATATATAAGTCTCTCCACGAATTCTTGAATTGTGCTGATATTTCAAGAAGTGAGAAGAAATATTGGCTCTTAAGTATTGATATCGAGTCTCTACTGCCTAGGCTAACATTCCTTCTAGTTTGAGCTTCTTAAATGTAGCAAGCAAGCATAATTGTGCAATCATAAATTATTCTAACTATTCCTGCATTTAATTCTTTCAAGGTCGTTCCTGTCCAAGAAAAACTGAAAATTTTGTACTTCACAGACCATTACTATCCTCGATTGCTTTATTGGGATGAATGCATGTTCAATCAATGTGTAACAAAGGAAGTCAAGTTGTTAGTTATCAATTGAAAGCAGTATGGGGAGTTGTGATTAACTTGTGACTTACTGTTCACTTATCAACATGAGCTGCATTCAGAGAACAACTAAAACTTATACGAGTTACCAAAAAATTTGCAATCCTTTAACAGCTGACATGTTGTTTCGGAGAACCCAAGCTCATTGTGTTGGCAATTTATGAAGTGGTCTTAGACGTACGCTCTACACAAATGCTATTCAAATTTATTTCTCATAAATTTCTAATATCCAATGTGGCAGCCACTTGCTTTTCTTTTACTAGCTCGTAGGTTCTCATTGTCTATTGGTTCTTTCTGTTGTGGTTTCCTTGTATTTATGGCTTCCATTTTTTAACAGATACAAAACTTGGAGGATAGTTCTGAATTCTTGAGGGAGAGATGTCTGAAGTTCTACAAAGGATGTCGAAAATACACGTGAGTACATTTTGTTGAATATCAGCTTTCTCTTTTTGAAACTCATCTTTGGCAATTCTTTTATCTACTCTCCATTTATAAAATCAATACAATCTTGTCTTTGATTTAACTAGCATGCGATGTAGTCATATTTGAAATGGTGACTTAGACAATCTAGTTAATTTTCTTTATCTTATTCGCGCTAATAATTAACCATTCTCCTACCATACCTTTGTGTTAAAATAATTTATTATTGCCTTGTTATGTTAATGGTTTTACAGTTGATCATGTAATTACTTGGAATTGAAATTGAAAAAACTTCCGAACTTTTGTTGGCAAAGCCTTTGGAGTTTGTAATTCCAAATTTATAAATGTTATGTTCTACTAGTTAAAAATTTGAGCAAAATGATGCTCCAAGGTGCTGCATGGATTCTAGTGTTTGGCATCATTCTTCTGTTTTCTGGAGACTGGAAGGCTAGATTAAGCTTGTTGATTTTGTACCTCTTCATTATTTTTGCCTTCCCTTCTCTTATTTTTCTGTGGTTTCTGATGGTCATTGACTTTCCACAATCTTGTTTATTCCAATTGCAGTGAAGGGCTTGGCGAGGGATATGATGGAGACATAGCTTTTGCTAGTTCACTGGAAACTTTTGGTGGAGGGCATAATGACCCCATTAGTGTAGCTTTCGGAGGTACAAGAATATTTTGGAAATTTGATTTGCTATGTACACGAATCAACCTATTCTTGTTTTATTTAACCGTAAAACTCAGTTTCTCTCATTATTATTCTTTATTATTTACTTCTATTTTGGTAGTCACAATGCAGTTATAACAACACTCCATGTAACACCCTTCCATAACCATGCATTGGATTATGTATGTTGTTTGTTTGTGGTTTGTGTGCGAATAATGTTTGGCTTAATGCAATCATCGTGGAATCAAAATGGAGCTTTACATAGGTTAGAGTCTCCTTATTTCTGAAATTTTTTTGATACCCCTAATCATGTAATTAATTACAATAGGCATCTAAATTAAAATCTATGGTCAATTTTTCATTACCAGAAAGTTACATGGTTCATAACTTCAATTTGAGCTAATTAAGCCCCTGTTTGACAATCATTAAAATGAGCTCCCGTTTAGGCTCCATTAAAAATAGAATTTAGGAAAAAATATGTTTTGGAATAGTGATTTTTTTTTTTTTGTTAGAATTTGTGGTTAAAAAAGAGGAAAAATTTTAGATTTACGTGTAACATTATTTTATTGGAGCATATGTGGTTAAAGATAAGAAAGAAAAAAATGTATTAATTCAAGAATGGAGCTCAAACAGGGGCTGAGTTTTTTTTGGGGAAAATGAGTTTTGGAATAGTTTTTAGGAGAAAGTGTGGTTAAAAAGGAGGAAAAAATTTTGGGTTTATGTGCAAAATATTTCTTGTGAGAATTTGTAGTTGAAAATGAGTTTGAGAAAAAAGAGCTTTGTTTTAATGGTTGTCAAATAGGAGCTAATCTTGATCTGGTTCCCTTCCAGTTCTTGTTCTCTTAATTTATTGATTGGTAGATCCTCCTCAACCATTTTGGCACTTGTGGTACTTGACTGTCCCATTAATGATCTAACATTAAGGTAAATGAGGCAAAAATCATTTCTA
This sequence comes from Fraxinus anomala, assembly GCA_903798345.1. Lineage (NCBI taxonomy): Eukaryota > Viridiplantae > Streptophyta > Magnoliopsida > Lamiales > Oleaceae > Fraxinus > Fraxinus anomala. Next base: position 15,510 of record CAIGRN010114489.1, read on the forward strand.
GAGGATCAGAATATAAATGTGAAACAAAACTCCACTTTTACTGGGAAAATTACCAATTAATGCAGTTAAACAGCACCAAAGGCTTAAAGACTATATATGCCCCTCTCTTCCCACCAACATTACCCATCACATTCTTGACCTCTATCTGCTAACCAACTGTCAATGTCGTAGCATCAATACCACCACACTAGAAGCCTTTCCCCTCCATCAAGTTAAACAGCCACCGGCTTAACATTAACATCTCAGCATCAATCCTTGCGACGATAATTTCTATACCAGAGTGCATGTCTCTTGTTTGCCAAATCTTTTTTTTTTTTTGGAAGTTGGTCATGTGGCAGCATAGTAGGTACTACCATTTCTTTTAGTAAATATTTTCTTTAATCATCCATAGAAACTAGAAACTACTACTGTCCCGATAGGTAAATGTTTAAAGACTTAGACATACTTTTCTGATTTGTGGTTATGCACACCATATACCTAGTTTTATTTTTCTTTTTATTTTTATTTTTTGTATGTCTTCTAAATTTTCTGTTTTGATGTTATTGATGATAAATTGCTACTTGCAGCTTAGTTTTAAATTGGTGCATGAGCTCCCATCTGTGTTTTGCTTATAAGCGATGACATTGAGGGGAAAATATGCTCTACTTGTAGGTCCTGTTATGACAAAATTTACAATTGCACTGAGGGAAATAGGGACGTACAAAGAAGTTCTTCGATCTCAGGTGAACATTTTATTTGTTATGTTTTCCTAGATTTTATTTTTCTCCGTGAATCTATAAACTTAACTGAGAGACTGGAGACATATACAGCAGTTCAAAATATTTTAAAAATTTTGTGAAATTTGAGAACTTTGTGCCAATGTAACATAAATGATAAAACTTCGCTTAAAAAGTTCACTTGTAGATTTTATTGTAGTTCTCTTTTTGTTTCCTACTAATATGTATTCAGGATTGCAGTTCATATCTTAAATAACTAATGTCAATCTCTCAGGTTTATTACATTTTGAGTTCGTCGTAGTTCACTTCATATTTTTCTTATTTGATTTTTCATTATGTTTATCTTGACATGGATGTATCCATCTTTGTGGATTTTCCCATATCATTAAAATGTTGCAAAATTGATGATGTACTGACCTGTTGTCATTTTAGCAGTCTATCAAATTCTAGACTTTTCTTCAGTAACATGTCTTCTTGTTTCCATTTATGTTTATTCTCTAGCTAACATCCATATGATAAGGATTTTTGATAAACATTGTTTTTCATGCACTTTTGGTTGTCAACACAAATTTCACATGCCACCATTCTGGTAAAGTAAGAAATCAATATCCACTACCCCTTGTTGGGTTATGAAGCAATCTTTTTTCCCAAGGTCAATGTTTCCTTTGAATAAAAGTTATAAACAATTATGAGAAAGGGGAAGACATGCACTCTGGATTCTAAGTTATAATGCATGCCTGCATATATTTGATTGGTCTCTTTGTCCGTTCAGGTTGAGCACATGCTGAATGATCGATTGCTGCAGTTTGTCAACTTAGATTTGCACGATGTAAAGGTACTGTAAATTTGTAAGTTCACTCTGTTTGTTATTATGGTCTCATGTGCCTGAAGCCTGTGATGACAGAATCTGCCTGTGACTTTAATTGCACAAGTTAAGGGAATTTTGGGAGTTTTGGCATGAAATTAATGACATAAAACCCTTACCTATGTATACCTCATGTCACGGACTTCAAAAAAGGGTTGGAAAAACATATCAAAACACAAAATGCAACCATAATTCTCTTGTGTAGGTTTTGAAGTTGGAAGAAGTAGAAGCAGGATAGCTTGAAGATTTGACACCAAAATAAGACGGAAAGAAACCAAATTTCTTGTTTCTATGATCTATGTGTTCTGTATTCATTGTTTATAATTTCCTCTCAATTTGCTGGCAGAAGGACTTTGTTTCTGTATACTCACAGTTCTTATCTATATTACTTAATTGTAGAGACAAGACAGAAGAATATGAAGGGATTAGTTTCGAAACTTATTTAATGGAAGATACGCCATGGATCTTGGGAACCTTCCAAACTATTTTGAAGATACAAAACCATACTGGATGGATTCGATTCTCGAAATTTATGGTGTTTTTGAAGATGACAGACGAGAAAAGCAACTGAACCAAGTGGACTTCCTATTAAAGTCTGGAAGTGTCTTGGTGAATTAGATATTTTGTGGTTAATGATGTGAGATAATGAAATTTTAGGGTATAAAAAGATATGTCAAGAATGGATGAAGAGTTCTATAGTAAAGGAGAAACTCAAGATTTTGCACGAATAGATTCATTCAGCTGACCTAAAGTTTATTGTGATAAGAGTATACTTGCTATTGAAATTTGTATGATTTAAGTTGGCTTCTAGATGATTTTTGACATTTAGTTTCCTGAATTTGTTCTATGTTTTTCTTTTTTACTTATGATATTTCACTCTTCATTGTATATCAGCAATGTTGTCTTAATTTCAAAATTTATCTTTCATTAATTTCACTATTGAATTTCTTATGCAGGAAGCACGGAAACGCTTTGACAAGGCTACACTTCTTTATGATCAGGTGATCTTTCACTACAGCTCCTCAAATTCTCAGTTGCACCCCTTTTTTCTTATGGTTCATTTCATTTGTCCTGTAGGAATTTGTTTTGAGGTAATAAGTTGATGAAGCACTAATTATTTTTCTTGACAAAATGCTTTATTTGTCTAGTCATACAACAGATCTTTGATAGTATTAATATTGGCTGCAATATGTGATCTCTTGCAAAACAGGATTTATTAACATAAATAGTGATGTTAAGCATTTTTTGTAACATATATGCTCCCTTGAATCTGCTCTGCTATATTTATTGTGGCTTCCTTGGAATTTCTACAAATAATATCCCTTAGTTGTCAGAGGTGAAGGAAATAATTTCCAGCATTTGTAACTGACATTCATGTAGACTAGTAGATTGGAAAACCAAAATAGTTACTATAATTATCGTAATACCAGCACCATCTTGGTTCTCTTCTGATTCTAAGCCCCTGTTTGAGCTCCATTAAAATGAGGTTTTGGGGAAAATGTGTTTTGGAATAGTGATTTTTTTGGAGAATGTATAGTTAAAAAATAAGGAGCGGATATTTTTTTTGATTTACGTGTAACATTATGTAATGGGAGAAAGTGTGGTTAAAAATGAATTTTGAAAAAAATTATTTTTCAAAAAAATGGAGCCCAAACAGGTGCTAATGCAGAAGAAATTTTTGTAAACAGTTTTTCTTTATCGACGAGGGATTTATGTTTCATTTGTATTAATAACCATTTGTAGATATTGGATTGGTAACAGTTTTGTAATTGCAAAACATATTTTAGTTCTAATACATATGATATGGTTTTAGGCTCGTGAAAAGTTTTTGTCATTGAGGAAAGGAACAAAGAGTGATGTAGCATCAGTCCTGGAGGAGGTAAAATATGAAGCTTGAAGCTACAAAGCTTATTCATTTGTGTATATAAAGTAACGCCCTATGCTACATATTCTCATGATGGAAGGAACTTTTTCAGGAACTTCATCATGCTCGGTCAAATTTTGAGCAAGCTCGTTTTAGTCTGGTAGGTGACGTCATGCCCTTCTGACTTTCATTATATTATCTTGAAGCCTGCTAGCGCTTCTTTCATTTTTCTAATTTCGATGTTAATCAACCAGGTAACTACTCTCTCCAATGTTGAAGCGAAAAAAAGGTTTGAATTTTTGGAAGCAGTTAGTGAAACAATGGCAGCGCATCTTCGTTATTTCAAACAGGTAACGTTAAATGCTTGAACTTCTTTGTTTTGTTTTTTCTTGCTTTTAATTTCTCGAGTTTTTTAATAATTTGTTTTCTTGTAGGGTTATGAGCTGTTGCATCAGATGGAACCATATATTAACCAGGTTTGTTGTACATTTTCTTGGTGTTTCTTGAGCTACAGTTCAGTTTTTGGGATTATTCACCATTGTTGAATCGACTACTTTCTTACTTAGTATAGTTAGAATAATTTAAATAACCGGTTTGCCTGTTTTGATCTTGGAGCAAGATATGCTTGTTACTGTAGGTTAGAAGAACATGATTTCCCAACTTTTACCATTTAGGATAATCCTTCTTGGGTTTCTTAACAAGACAACATGACGTGGGAGCATAACAATTCGACAACGAAAAAGAAGATAAAAGAAAAGGGGACCAAAGAAGAGAAGAAATTAGGGCAAGAGGAAAATCAATTTATCATGTATAATTAGGGGTCAATGTTTCAATGAATAAACCCTCTATTTATAGAGCAAATAAACTAAAAAGAAACTAAAATCAAACGAATTTCTAATAAAATAGAATCTTATCAAATATTAAATCTAATTAAATCTCATCTAAACAATCATTATTTGAATTCCTAACTAAACTATATCTCTATCTAAACTATATCTCTATCTGTATCTCCATCACAACAATGCTTGAATGGTCGACATACATGTGTTACAGGTCTCGACTTATGCAAAGCAGTCAAGGGAACGGTCCAACTATGAGCAGGCAGCTCTTAACGAGAGGATGCAAGATTACAAAAGACAGATTGATAGAGAAAGCAGATGGTCCTCAAATGGTTCTAATGGATCTCCTAATGGGGATGGAATACAAGCTATTGGGAGAAGTTCACATAAGATGATAGAGGCTGTCATGCAATCTGCTGCAAAAGGAAAGGTTCAAAGATCATTAAAATTAATGCTGACCTCATATTGTCATTATTGTGATATTTAACATTCTTAATTATTGCTTTTCCTTTTCTTTTTTAATCCCTCATTAAAGGATGTCAATTCGTTCAGGTTCAAACAATTAGACAAGGTTATCTTTCCAAACGTTCCTCAAACTTGAGAGGTGACTGGAAAAGAAGGTTCTTTGTTCTTGATAGCAGAGGAATGTTGTATTATTATCGCAAACAAAGCAGCAAACCATCAGTGAGTACTTATTAATTAGATCTTAAAAAGTGAACTGATCGGTACCTGTTTTATATATATATTTTTTCTTTTGCTCCATTTCAAAGACCATTCTTTTATGCACTGTAGGGTTCTGGCAGTCAACTTTCTAGTCAAAGGAATAGTTCTGAACTTGGTTCTGGGCTGCTCAGTCGTTGGCTGTCTTCTCATTATCATGGTGGCGTACATGATGAAAAATCTGTTGCTCATCACACCGTTAACCTGTTGACATCAACAATTAAAGTTAATGCTGACCAGTCAGATCTTAGGTTCTGCTTTCGGATTATATCACCAACAAAAAACTACACATTACAGGTAAAATATCTGCTTTTGTACTCTCATCTTCAAATTTTGGTATATTTTTCGCTTTTAATGAACTAATTCTCGACTTAGCGGTTGTGCCAAATACACAATGGGCAGCCTCATGTTGATAGTTTGCATGGGTAAAAATTTCCACCTTTTGCCTGTCAGTGCAGGCGGAGAGTGCCTTAGATCAAATGGATTGGATCGAGAAGATTACAGGGGTAATTGCATCATTACTGAGTTCTCAGGCTCCTGAAAGGGTAATTTATCAAAGAACATTTTTTTTTTTTACTTGTTTTCAAATGCTCCACTAATTGGACTTTTGTTGTATTTCAGTGTTTACCTGGTAGTCCAATGGGCAGTGGCCATCATCGATCTGCCAGTGAAAGTAGTTCGTTGGAAAGTTCTGACTTTGATCATGGAGCAGTTGAAGAATACATACCTGAGAGGCTTGCCTCTTCACATATAGAACGCTGTTTGAGAAGCTCACAACACCAAAGATCTGTTCTGAAAAGCGAAAAGCCTATTGACATATTGCAGAAAGTATGTGGTAACAACAAATGTGCCGATTGTGGTGCTCCTGAACCAGATTGGGCATCCTTGAATCTAGGTGTTCTTGTCTGCATTGAATGCTCTGGTGTTCACCGGAATCTTGGTGTGCACATATCTAAGGTATATAATATGGCCTTGTCATCTGACACCATTACCTTGTAAATGATTTGTCCTGGATTTTTTGAGGGGATTGTATGCTTGGTGAGAGAACTTGCCTATACACCATTGGTTGAAGAGTTCTGATTTAAATTAAGTAATGCCCTTTGGATTAATGAACTAAAGTAACAGCCTTAAGTAGCTAAACCTGTTAATGTTGTTTCTTTTGGCATCAGCACATTCTATATATCCTAACATCCATTTGGCTATCAAAGTTTTCTCTCTTGAATCATTTATTTTAGTAGTCTCAAGTGGGAGACGTAGGTATCATGTGATTTTCATAATTTCTTTTTGAAGCCAATAGTGATTATCTTCAAACATATCTTTTTAACTGCTATTCATATGACAGTTTTAATTTGGCTTCTGTATATTAAAAGTTATTATTAGTTAGTTTCTTATTCCTCCTTGCAGGTGAGGTCACTGACTCTTGATGTTAAAGTTTGGGATCCTGCTGTCATAAATCTGTTTCAGTCCCTGGGCAACACCTTTTCGAATTCAGTCTGGGAGGAATTGTTGCAGTCGAAGGGTGTCTGCCAGGTTGATCTTGGCCCTACAGGGTAAATAGCTACTTAAATTATTGAACATGTCTCGATTTTGTATATAATAATCGTTTTTCTTAGTTTAAATTTCATTTTGCCGATAGATTACTGATTTATTATTTACATACTGAAGCTTGTTTAGGCCTAATAAACAGCAAATAGTTTACTTCAGCAAGCCCAGTCCTACTGATTCAATTTCAACAAAGGAAAAATTTATTCACGCAAAGGTACTGCTCTCTTCATTCTCTTGGATTCTTGCCCTTAATTTTGACCTTATTTCGTTGAATGTTTCTTATGTAAATTTGAGTAAAAAAAAAAAATTTATCTGGTTTGTGCCTTTAAATTGTGAAGATATTCACGACACCCCAGGTCATCATTTGTCATTTGATGTTAACCTGGGTTTACATATCTAATCTTTGCGGGTTAAATCTATTAATAGCCACTCAACTTTATACTTAGTGTCGTCATTGCCACCAAATTTGATTTTGTTTCATCATTGCTACCCAACTTTATACTTAGTATCACCATGGTCATCCAACTTCTTTTCACAATTTTCATTAATTTTAAAAGGGGTAAAACAGTAATTTTGCATTGTATATAAACTAAATTTTTAAAAAATAAAATAAAAACTTATTTTAAAATAAATAAATAAAAACTTATTTAAAAAAATGTTACATAAAAGAATAAAATAAAAAATATTTTAAAAAAAGTTTTTAAAATAAAATAAAAACTTAGCCTTGTTTAACACACTATTTTCAAAATACATTTTTTAATTCTTTTTAACCATACATTTTTCAATAAAAAAATATTACACGCAAACCTAAAACTGTTCCTCATTTTTTAATCACACATTCTCCATTAATCTACTATTCCAAAATGCATTCTTAAAATAAAATGGAAAATAAACACACTTAATTTAAAAGAAGTTACTTAGAAAAATAAAATAAAGTAAAAAGTTGTTTTAAAAAAAAACGTTCCTTAAAAAAATAAAATAAAACTTACTTTAAAATAAGCGTTTTTAAAAGAGGTAATATATATATATATATATATATATATATATATATATATATATTACCTCTTTTAAAATCAATGAAAATGGTGAAAAGAAATTTGGCGGCCATGGTGAAATATTATATGAAATTAGGTGGTCATGGTAAAACGTTACATGAAATTGGGTGGCTGTGCTGACATTAAATATAAAGTTGGATGGTCATGATAAAATAAAATCAAATTGGGTGGCTATAGTGACACTAAGTATAAAGTTGTGTGGCCATTGATGAATTTAACTCAATCTTTGCATACTTCAGTTTCCTATTGTATGACAATATTTTAAGTGGTTAAAAAAAAAATCAGTCTTTGAATGAGTTCTCAATTGGGAAATGAACTTGGAGAAGACATTTAGACTTTCCACTGTGTAATAAATAATTCAGGCTAATGATCTGTGATACCTTCTAATGGGTGATTATTCAAATTTTTTTTCCTGATAGAGCATACATGTGTTCTTTTCTATACCGCAGTATGCAGAAAAATTTTTCGTTCGGAAATCCAAGGAAAATCGTTCAGTTGCACAACAGCTATTGGATGCTGTACGTGCTAATGATAAGAAGGCTGTGTATAGACTCATAGTTGACTCAGATGCTGATGTAAATACTAAATATGGGCATGGAACTTGCAACTCTTCTCCTACTCTTGCCAAACTAACATTGTATCAAGAAGGAACCACCTTTGATCAGTACTCTGCTTGCTTGGAGTCATCATCAAGCTCTACAAGCATGGTTAGTACAGGTGAAGACAGTGTTATGGAATGTCTTCATGGATGCTCGTTGCTTCACCTCGCTTGTGAAACTGCAGACATCGGAATGATAGAGCTTCTGCTGCAATATGGTGCAGACATAAATGCTTCTGATTCAAGGGGTCACACACCTCTTCATTCTTGTATCTCCAGAGGCAAAACTACATTTGCCAAGCTTCTTCTTACGAGGTAAATAATTTGCAATAAATGATTGCCATAATGTGTCTTGTATTATATTCTTCTTAGAAACCTTTAACACCAGTAGTAGAAAAAAGGAACAACTGAAAAATCTTTTTTGAAGTTTTTTTAGTTTATGTAGATTTTGCACTCTCAAGTTAGTTGTAATTCTGTATTTACTCTAGGGGAGCTGATCCACCATCTATGAACGAGCAAGTTACAACCCCGTTACAGCTTGCCATGGAATCAAATTATGATGACAATGAGGTCCTGGCTTTAATATCAGAGCCAAACAGGTGATGTACGCGAAAGAAGAAAACAGAGTATAGTGTCGGTCTCTGTTTGGGATGATGGGTACAATTTACGTGTTGTGGTTTAAGGTTCCTACCTTAAATTTGGGATAAGGAGGATACTCGTGAGATGGCACCTGACCTGGTTATGCGATTTGGTTAATCTGTCTGTCTCTCTAGTTTGCTAAATAGTATGGCAGGCGAGAGTTGTTTTTTTGAAGGTTTTGTTGTAATATAAGTAATTAATGTAGTTTTCGACTTAATTTTTGGTTCTGAATGGAGGGAGGGTATGGTGTGGTGTGTTGTGTTGTTTTGTGTTCATCTTGCTACTCAATGTATACTCTTAAGTTGGTCTGAAGCAAAAAAGTAAAAGAAAAAAAAAAAGGAAAATAGGGAAAAAGACGGAAGAGGAGAAAGAGAAGAAAAAAGAAGGAAAAGAAAAGAAATTTCAAAT